>CAJNDS010002590.1:683917-743071 GCA_905221605.1 Symbiodinium natans | reverse complement strand
GGGGGGGGAGGGGGGGGGGGTGGGGCCCCTGCTGGGAAGGGCTGCAACTGCCTCCGGTCCTGGCGAACCATCCGCTGGCGGCCCCTGCTCTCCTAGGAGGGGTACCCATTTTTGGGAGGATTTGGAGGGGGGTGCCTGTTCTGACAACCTATACACCTTCGGCCCGAGGCCTCGGCGGATTTTGGGATGACAGGTGAGGAGCTATGTGAGAGTTCCGCTGCGGGTTCAGCAGTAGTCCTGCACCATTTTGCCAACATCCGCGCCCATCCCCTCTGCATTGAAAAAAGAGGCTTCTCCATGCAGACAACAAGTTACTTTCAACAACTCCCTGCCTCAGCAATTGCAAAGGCCATTATGATGCCCAGTATTTCAATTTCATAGGTTGCTCGGAAACCTTTTGTTCAGAAAAGTCTGGGAGGTCGCCAGGTGAGCAATCTCTTTGATTCATGGGCTCTCCAAGAGATGCTCGAGGATGTGCGTGAATCCTTTCTCGAAGTCTCATGGGTAGCTGAAAGTAGGGTCAGCAGGGTTAGAATGTAAAGACCATCGTTTTTAACTACCCATGAAGCTCCAAGTTGAAGGACGTCCGAGCCACCGAGGCTGGTCCTACACAACGTCTCCAAGAGGCTGATCTTCGAGCGCAGCATGCCCCATCTCACCCAGCAGCTTGAGAACCTCTTGGAGCGCATTGAGAAGAACATGTATACCGAGGCCCACCTTCACAAGCGTTTTTTTTTTTTTTTTTTGGGGGGGGGGGGGGTGATTGACTGGGGATCCCAACTTCGGACCGGACATTCCCCCCCCCTCCCCCCCCTCTCCCTCCCCAAAAATACTAAAGGAAAGTACTGGACAAAACAGAAGAAACTGTTGTCAACATAGTCTGGACCCACCCCCCCCCCCCCCCCCGCCTTGCCCCTCCCCGCTTTGCCCTTCTCAACGCCCTTAGGTTGGAACTTGCGATAAATTGTTGTCGCTCCAGAAAGGTCTGGATTTCCTGCGACGGTCCTAAGGGCCGCTGAATGTGCGAAAAGCTGAACTTTTGTTTGCTTTTTCTAGAGGTAGGGGAGCAGGAGATCCTTAGGGGAACCTCTGCGTTTTGGGTCTTGCTGCAGGTGAGGGCTATGGCAAGGCCACCAAGACTTTGCTTCACGTCCGTCGTGATGATCCTACAGCTTCTGGCCGCGAGTCCCAAAGCACTGTCCTTCGGCCAACTGTCGCTGAAGAAAACCAAGTTCGCGGATTGCAGCTGGAGGGAATGAGACCTGGCCGAGTTTACCCTGCTCAGCGGGTCGCTGTACTTTCTTTGGGGAAACAGCAGTGCTGGAACCTTATGTGACCTCCACATGGAAAAACTCCCGAAACTATGGTCCCAGTTGGGGTTCCTATGACAATGCGGATCTCTGATAGCTTATAAACTGAACTAAATCCAAGTACAGTCCGCAAGGGTGCCCTGCCTCTTATCCTAGGTTTCTATGGAACCGAGGGAGGATGTAGGCCCCATCATGCGACTTCAAGTGCCAGATGTTTCTGGGTATAGCAATCCCAGACATCTCAATACCCCTTCAATGATTACCCCTGTATAGTTTGCAGTAGTATATTCCTCAGCTTCGGGGTGCTGGGCTCTTTAGGATGTGGTTGGTTCTTATGCAGGCCTTCATCACAACTTCAACTTCATCGCGAATCAGATACAGTCTGCTCCACCTGAAAAGCCCCAAAGCCTTTCCCGAGGCAAAACCATGCTTGGAGACTACATGTCCTTCCGTGACTGGGCTGGTTTGCTGCGGTTTGGGAAGTTTGGGGTGCACCTGTGTTGACCGGCTCTGATACATTTTTGGGGATTAGGGCTCAGAATGCATATGACCCAAATAGCGTGAGCTTATGGAATGGGAGGGTCCAGGTTGCAACACCCTACAACACCGGTCACAGCCAAGGAGAGAACTTGCGTTGCATCGTGGCGTCGGCGGTTTCTGGGGAGCTGGAGGAAAGGAAGGCCAGCATTTTTTCAAGGAAGGCCCGTATTTCCCAATTTACGTACGTGGGGTCCAGGTTCACGCGTGATTCTGTGAGTGCTGTTCGTTTTTGAGGACGTTGGGCTCTCGACAGTTAGGCTTGCATTGTGAAACTCCGGGCTTCGGGGGCAGTGGCTAGAATGTGGGTAGCAGGCGCCGTTCTGGGTCCCGTGGGAGGTCAGGAGTCAATTAACACGAACCCCCGGAAGCGGCCACCAGTGAAGCCTCTCCTTCGGTGATTCTCAGCTCTTTCCCGAGTCTTGGCCAAGCTAGAGCGCAATCGCCTAACACCAAAAGCCCTCAGACGCTACGTTGTTAAGTTTGGTGGTTTGGGTTTGCGTTCAAGCCCGCTCAGCCGCGAAGCCAGCTCAGCCGCTAAGCCGCTAAGCCGTGCTCCGCAGGTGAAATTGGCCAGGAGTCGCGGCGGGGGTGGGAGGCCCCCCCCAAGAACTCCTCAGCACCCTTCAAGCCCTACACTCCCACAAGGCTCAAGCGCCAAGTTTTTGGGTCTTGAGTCTTAACCCTAAATCCTATACCCTATAAACCCTAAACCCTAAACCCTACAGTCCTCTAAGCCATTCTAAGCCTTAAGGGCCCCTGAAGCCCCTGGAGAGGAGCACCTGGGAGGAGCTGGGAGGTGACACGGCCTCGAAGAGCCTGTCCAAAGTCAGCGTCGCGAGTCTGCAGGGAGGAGGTGGGGGAACGAGGTTTCGGGCTGATAGGGTTTATAGGGTTTATCGGGTTGATAGGGTTGATAGGGTTTATCGGGTTTATAGGGTTTATAGGGTTCATAGGGTTTATAGGGTTTATAGGGTTTATAGGGTTTATAGGGTTGCAGGGCTTAGGGTTTAGGGCGTAGAATGTTCAGAATGTTTAGAATGTGTAGAATTTCGGGTTTGGGCTTGAGGGCATGGGGTTGAGGGTGAGGGTTTCGGAGAGCTTGAAAGTGAGTTTCCTTGCTCGCGGGACGCGGGAGACACGCGAAAGCCGAGGCACTGTGCTCGGTCCTCTGCATCTTTGCGGCGGAAGTCTTGAAAATCCACCAGGCGGAAATACCCCAAAAAACCCTGTAAGCCACTAGGAAACTCCTTCTTTCCTTCCGGCCCGAAGCTTGCAATCCCAAACCACCCTCTAAGACTCTAAGAACTTCCAGGCCTTCACTGGGATACTTCCCGTGTTTGGGGCTTTCGCGGATCCCTTTAGGTAGATGATATCTGGAGCTACTCCCCTCATGGCTTGTTGGGCACACGCTGAAAGCCAGCAACCCCAAGAGGAAGCGCAACAATCCATTGCCCCGCACGTTGGCGCGGCGCTGGGGAGCGTTGAGCTGCATGATGCTTGCCTTCAAACCCCTCCGCCCAAGACCTTTGAACCTCACAAGGCTCCGAAGTCTATGCCGCAGACCCGGAGGCATGGTGCCCACAACCACCCAAACACCCCAAGGCTCAAACCTTGATCAATGAGCCGACGAGGACATGGCCCCCTTGAGCGTCTACTGCTCGGAGACCTTGGGCTCTGAAGGTCAGGGAGGTTTCAGGGCTTGGGACGGTCACAGAGCCTTTCTGAGTCCCGGATCTAGGAATCGTGGACTATAATTAGATCCCCAAGCTTAAGCCCAAAAATCTATCTTAACTTCCTGCGGTCTTCGCTCTGCGGCAGGCGCCCTGCACTTGGCCCTCCTCGCAGACCTGGAGCCTGCCTTTCAGGCCATCGATTCTGGTGGGCGAGAGGCCAGACTGGAGGCGGCCTTGGCTTGCCCCACAACTCCAAACGACCCCTGAATCCCGGCTCTAGAACTAAATGGGTTTCAGATGGTTTCAGGTTTCCCTACCAAGTAATTCTCCAAGGGCCGAAAGCCCTGCGAGGCGGTCCTCGCACTGGGAGCGCTTGGGGAGAAGTGCCCCGAGAGGAGCATCCCAGCTCTGTGCCAGTGCTGGGGAGGATGGCACACGGCCGAGGCCGCATTTCAGTGCCTTGGCGGGGGCTCAGTCCAGGTTTATGTCTCTCTTTGGTAGAGGTAGCGCTCCCCCCGCAAAGTTAGGGTTTGCGACGGTTGAAGAAGTTAGAAGCTAAACTTGGAGCGGTCCCGCAAAAGACATCATCATGATTTGGCCTCTCCCGGGCCTCAAATTCTCTGACAGCCGGACAGGCCTTTCCAAGAGCCCGACACCGGAGATCCCAATTCGCTTCAAGAAAACTGCTAGCTACTATATCATTTCAAGCACTTCAGGGATGTGAGATTAGAGTCATGGAGCGCGATCGACTTTACACTGCCAACATTTGCAGCAGTATCCAGAGAGAGCCTCATGATTCTCACGATTCCCAGTACAATGACCCTTGAGGCCCCCATGATGTGCACATACAGTACAGTAGCATTTAAAACTTCATATGAAAGTTCTGCTACCAAACCATGCGGCAAGTGGGCGATGCACAAGCCACCCAGGAAATACTGTAGGGATTCTTACGAGGCTCTCTTCAATGTCCAGCTGGCCCCAGGCTTTGGATTTCAAGCAGTGACCTTGAATCTTTAAAAGGCAGCGGACCGTGAACCGTGTAGGCACCCTCAGCCTCCCTCCCAGCCTTTGCCCCGAGGTCCCTCAAGCGCATCTGTAGTCCTGGGCCGGAAGTGCTGTCCATGTTCTTGACGGCCAGCCCACACTTCTACGCCCATGAGTCCCTCGCAGCTTGTTGAACTCGGACCAGCGGTACCTTCGCCCCCCCTGAACTTAAGTTTGCTGCTTGCTCCGTGATCTGTGAGCTGCTTCACAAGGCCTCTAACATGTGGGTTTCGGGCTTTTCGGTGTTTCAACTTGCGTTTTTGTCATGTGGTAATGGCAACGGATGTGTATACGCATGGGTGGGCATGCGCCTCTTGACGTGCTCAGCGGAGTGACTTCAACACATCCAAGCAGCAACCTCTCTACAAGAAGTCGTTATTCTCCCATGCCATGCTTGTGTCGGTTGCATGCTAACCCCATAAACCCTATAAATACCCTCTAACAAATCCTCAAAGCTCTATAAGCACCCAAGTAAGCACCCCAAATAAACACCCAAATAAACCTACTGACAAGACCTGAGCCGCGCCAAGCCCAGGTTCGGCGTCAAGGCGGCTCTCTACCTCGGATCCGACAGCCCCCAGGTGGGGGGGCTTTCGGGGCTTTATAGGGTCTATATTCTAGGGCTTCTAAAACATCCAGGGGTTTACATTCATAGGGTTTATCTCTTAGTTCACGGTTCAGGGCCACGGTTTATAACTTGGGACTTTGGTGTTTGATCTTGGGGATTTATAGGGCCCTGCTTGGGTTTTGAGCTATCAGCCACCAGGTCTTCGCCAGCATTGTGACGGGCGTCGAGCAGCGTCCAGGCTGCACTTCGGAGGGTCACGTATTGTATGCTTTCGGGTTTAGGGGGTTGAGGCCCTTCTTATAATAGGTTGCGCTAAGTTTTGGGCCTAGCTCCTCGCAGATATATCGGCCTGTCTGTGGCGGTCCACCCAGGAACAGAGTGGGTAAGAATGAGTGTCCTGTTATACAAACAAGGTCTTCGTACCTGAAAAAGGCGCCGGCAATCAGAACAGCCTTGAGGGTTGTGATTTCCGGTCTGAGAGTGCGGCAGCACTTTCTCAACCTCAACCCCTGAACCCGACGCATAACATCACTGAACCCTAGCTGCGCAACCTCGCAGAACAAAGCATCCTGAACCCTAAGTTCAGCCGAGGAATTCATCCTTCTGCCTGGACGCGTTCAAGGAGCTGCTTCCAGCTGCCGACCTACCCCAAACGATCCAGCTCCTACTGGGGGGGAGTCTCTTTAAAGACCGGTCTGGCTCCTCCGTCGACTGCCTCGGGCAGGTCCCAACAGGGCTTCAGGGGCAAGTCTGGATTTGTGTTTAAAGGATCTTTGATCAGCCCTCGGTGACATGTCTTTCGCGAAGTAGACCCAGTTTGGGGGATGGGGGCCGGCGGACGCAAATTCAATGACAAAGATGACGCACCGTCACCACTTTAGCGCGGGGGCGGGTGGGGGCGCAGCCCCCAATTTGCAAACTTTTGCCGAAGACACAACGACAGGAAGCAAGCATGTGTTCAATTCAAGGTTGAAGGTGGAAGGCCAGCCTGCTCCCAACTCCAGCTACGGCCGGCTTCGGAAGTTTTCCGGAGTAAATGCTGGGAATGCGGGTGTGTGCAAGACTTGGAGCCTTGCGAACGTTCAGAATGCTTGATCTGTTTGCAGTGTCGAGAACGCCGGCAAATGCTGGAAGTGGTGCACTTGGCAGCTTACGAGCTTCGCGCGCGGCTAGAGTGCTTCATGTTGCAGTCGACATCGCTGTGACATGCCGGCAACCCTATAGTTCACGGCTTAATACGGACAAGTGCTGGCAAAGCTGCAACTTTCCGCCGCAACCTGCAGCTTTACACTCCAAATCCCCAAACCTGTAAACCCCATGAAGCCTCTAAACCCCCAAATCCTCAGACCCCCAAACCCTCAATCCCCCAAATCCTCAAACCCCCAAAGTCGCCAAACCCCCAAAACCCCCAAAACCCAATCGCTCTAGACCCTAAATAAATATGTATGTATGTACATATATGTATATATATATATATATATGTATAGCAAACCTTTGACCGTGCATCTGCGAACCTTGCGCCCAAGAACCACAAGTACCACAAGTGCCATAGGAGAGTTTTTTCAACCCTAAACCGAAGAGCAACTCTGCTTCAGCCCCAGCTGAAAAGGGTGTCCTCCACCCCAAACCCGAAAGAGCTCCAAAGCTACTTCGAACTCAAGACAGGCACTTGCCCTGGTCAATGAGCGGGACCATGCCGGCTTGATGGAGGCCATGTGGAGCCTTCGAGGTTGATGGGGGGTTATGTTGGGGTTTTAGGATTGGCGTGTCTAGGGCTTGCCGGGGCTGAAGCGCTGAAGGGCGAACAACAGCATCCCCTGTACTGTCCTGCCAAGTCCTGAGGGCCTCTTGGCTTACCTGGACCCGACGCAGCCCGCCTGGGTTCTTGCACGTGCTAGTGCTTGGGCGGCTGAGCTGGCACAAGGAGCCCCCCCAGTAATTGGAAGGACGCGAAGGCAAAGCAGAAGGTTTTCTTCATGGCGTCTTGAAGGGTCTTGAAGGGGTGGCTTTTAGTTGTTTTGTGCTGTGTTCTGGGTGCTGGTGATGATTGTCAAGTGGGCGTGGTGTTCCCGTTCCGCCTTCCAGAGCTCAGCTTGCGACAGGTGGGCTTCCTTCAAGCCTGTAGTGCTCTCTTTCAACACACCCTCCACTCCTAAGGCCCCTTTAAAGGCTTCAAGCCCACACCAGGAGAGGAGGAGACGCTGGTGCAAGCCCTGCTGGCAGCGCTTGGCCACGTCTCCGGGAAACTCGGCAGAACGACTTGGAGAAGTTTGCCTCAAGACGAGATCAGATCAGTTTCTACGTATGGATTCCTGGAACTGAAGGCAACTGGGGGTAGTCTGGGTCTTAAACTCACACCTGGAAAGAAGGTTGGTCCGAACGAGATCCCTTCAGTAGTTTGCCGACCCCCGCCCCCCGCCCTACCAAAAAAAGAATGAAGAGAGCAGCCCAAACCCCGAGCCGAAACCCCCCAAAAGACCCCAGAAGCATCGCAGGGACGACCTCCTGAAGGTGGCCCAGTCCCTGGTCCGCGTCTCGGAGGGCTCCCGCCTTCAAGCCCTGGAGGCCCTGTGCGCCGAGCTGAAGAAGGCCCGGCGAGGTGGAGGTTAAGGCAGTTTGAGGCAGGGCTTGAAACAGTTCAGGGGGTGTGTGAGTTGGGTTTCAAGGTTTAGTTTTGTTAAGGGTCTAGGGGTTTAAGGGTTGAGTGAGTTGTTTGAGAGTTCAGGGTTTTGAAGGGCTTGGTCCGTGGCAGGGTCAGAAGGAAGTCAGGCCCCAGAACACAGACGTTGCACTGCCGCCGCGAGAGAAAACATATTTGGGCAGTTCCCTAAATTCGGGGAACTCTACGAAAGACGAAAGGACCCCAGATTCGATGCAGGGGGGGAGGGGGGACTCGCATTGCCCGTGACAGGATGCGACATCTTGCAGATTCAGGGAGGTGTTCCTTGGACAGCCCAAGAAGGCTCTTGTTGAGGCGTAAGCTGCAGGGGTGTTGTGGCGCTCCTCTCAGAGGTGAGGACTTCTTTGGAGCCAAGGATCCTTGAAGAGACCCGGCAGCTCGCGGTCCCCGACGAGGTTCAGGTGCTGAAGCCGCTTCTCAGCTTCATCGAGAAGGCGGAGCCCATCCTGAAGACTGCCGACTCCAACTGGCGGGAGGGGGGGGGAGAGGGAGATGTGGTCCGATTTGGGGCAGCTTAACCCGAAAATCATTCTGAACCATAAGCCCTGCGGAGCCCTAGTCCGGAGTCCGGAGATCGCCTTCAGTTTCCCCAGGGCGCCGGTCACCGGGACCATGAAGCTCCTGGACCAGCTGGACCAGACGAGCCGGAGCTTCTTCCAAAAGGCCATTCGGCACCTCACAAGGCCAGCCAAAACAAAAGACACGAACACCCTGCAATTCGAGAGGGGCTTGATTGTTACATATTGTTACAAGAGTGATTCCATGGCTTTGTTTCCCTCAGCCAGACTCAACCCTATACAGTACACCCTGATTCCGTTTAGTCTATCCTTCTCACCCCTGCAACTGCAGTGAGGATTTTGGCCCGGCTTTGCCTTGCCGCTCCCACGTGGTGGGAGCGCCCAAAGGCCCCGGAGCGCCTGGTCCGACTGGCGCGCGACCACGGAGGGGCGGAGCATGAGACCCTGGTGCAACTGTGTGAGGGCGCCCGGATCGCGGGGCAGAGTTTTGGGCTTTGTGATGGTTCGTGGTTCCTGGAGGTGCCTAAAATACCGAAGCCTGTTGGGGGGTCAAGCCTCAGATTCCAACAGCACAAGTGCAGCAAAGGCTTCAAGTGCCAGAACGACCTCCTCCGGCACCAATGCCGCAGGACGTTTGCAGTCATTCCCAAGAAGGCCCCGGAACTCGCCAACCTGCTTCTGCTGCTCGGCTCCTTTTGGCTTTGCGTAGAATCAAAGTGCGCTATTCGCACTAGAATCTGCATTCTTTCAGGCGGGTCCTTCTACATGAGGAAGCATAAGTTGTGCCCATCAAAAAGCGAAATGGTGGTCCAGGCTGGGGCTCATCAAGAGCGAGGAGTTTTCCTGGACGAAAGAGGCTGCGATGAGGGCACTGGACCTCAGCGCTAAAGGCCTCGAAGGCCTGGAGCCTGATCAGAAAGAGGACATCAAGGCGTCCCTCCTCCAAGCGGCGGAGGAGCCCTTTCTACGGTGCTTGGCCCTATCCCTCCTGATGCCTTTCGCCAAAGACGAAGGCGTCCGGAATGCGGCGCTGAAGTACTCAGAGGAGAGCGACGTCTACGTGCAGCGGGAAGCACTGAGAGTACTGGCTGAAGACGTGGTTCCCTTCGACTGCCTGGTGCGCAGTCTTCAGAGCCAAGAGCGTGATAATGTCCTTCTGGGCCTGGAGGCCTTAGCAAGATCAGAGCTGAGTTCGGAGTACAGTGAGTACAGGCAGCAGGAGCTGAGCGCTCTTCTGGCCCCCCTTCTGACGCATCGCAGCGAGGAGGTGGCGCTCAGCGCGGCGCAGGCGTTGGGCCGCATGACTGGCGAAGGCAAAAGCTCCGCGGCTGCAGCTCTGAGGCCCCGCGGGATCTGGCCAGAGACGCGCCCCGCCGTTCTCCAGGCACGCCGGGAGGCACTCCAGTCTCTTGCGTAGTAGGGTGAGAGGCGGTTGTGGTGTATAATTAAGCCCCAAACTCCAAACCCCAAGTTTGCAGTGTCATGCAGCTGCTAGAAGCACCTGCAAGACTGGCCACTTCATGGGCTCTCTACGTGCCGGTGAGGCACCCCCAATGTCAGATGGCCCATCCAGCCCCATCAACCCGAAGCATCGCGAATGCGATTGGCTCATGCATTAAAAAGAGACGCGCCGATGTTTGATTCTTGGGCCTCTTGACATTGGACCCTCCCTGGGCGCCTGGCTAATATTCCCAGTACCAGCTCAGTTTGCCTTTGACGTAGAACAGTTTGCGCCCGGTCACTCGTGACTCGTGAAGCGTTCTTGGCTCAAGCATTTCGAGTCTCCGAGGCGATCATGTCCCAAGTTCTGGGAGCCTGGCTCGGACCATAGTCAGATGAAGAGGATTGCTCAGGTTTTGGCCCAGCAGCAACTTTCTAATGGTTTGGGACCCTTCGTGTGGATTCGGGAGCAGTCCTGAGGCCTACATTGCTTCCAAACAAGGTACGTGATGAAGCTCTAGTATTTGTTCCTTCCCTTCGCGCTGCGTCGGGTGGACATCTAAACTCCCGGCCAACCGTTGTTCTCATTTTCTGGGTTCCTAGGTTGCGCCATGTGCGAGCTCGTGCCCCCCCTGACATTAGTTGCTCAAATCTTGGGGCTGATGACTGCGGCCGAGACTAAGCCCAAAACCACTGTCAGCAGGCAGTGGGTGTACCAGTTTTGGTGGATGTTCACGAATTGCTCGACTGAGGTTGTTTAGTTATGCTTGGTTCAGCTTGCCCATGCTTTAGATTCTGGTGTTGGCAACAGGGCCTGGCTTGGCTCCAACTGATTCTGTGTTCGCTGAGGCGTGCCGCGCTGGAGAAGTTGGCCGAAAAAGGAAGGCGTTGAGCCCGGAGGTGTGTATGTGTGTGTGTGTGCTTCGGGTTCAGGTAGTAAGTGGGTTCGCAGACATCGCCGAAAGCCACATCGTGGCGTGGGACTTTGGTGTCGTTGGGGTATGTGCGTCATGCGTTTGCGTGTGAAGGGCGCGTGAGTTTGGGGATTAGCAGCATCGGCGTAACTTCATGGTTCTTACGTGTGGATGGGGATTCCTGCGATTGGGGTATGCTAGATGCTTGTTACGCGGCGCCTTCAGCGGTAGCACCAGGGCTTCCGTTTCGATACTATAAGATGCACCAAAGGTCGGCGGCAGCATGCGTGGGCGGCCCTTAGATGGTCTTGTGCCCTATCCTACGCCAATGTGCTGCGAGTCCTGTAGTGCGTGTACTCAGTGTACTTAAGTACCTGCCCAGAACCAAGCCGCAAGTCCGCGAGCTCGAATCCCAGCAGGGTGGCGCTTCTGCATCTTTGCCACCTTGACTGTCTCAGGCCTTGCCTCCTCTTGCGGACACCGCCAGTGAAAGCGCTTTCACACTATTAAATACTCTTTCATTCATTTCTGGACATATTTGCATATAGGTGTGTGTGTGTGGGAATGATTCACTTAATCAATGTGGAATTGAGAATAGAAATAATGTATTCGAACCAGTAGGATGACGAGTAGTACTGGGTGGATATCCGAACCAGTGGGGCGATGTGAAGCAACCACGAGCAGCGCATCCACGATCCGATTTCACGACCCCTATATTCCGAAGTCCAAGATTCCCAGCCCCAAGCGTTTCACCGAAGCCTAGACCAAAGCTGTACCGGCGAGTGCAGAGGAAAAATGCCATTGGCCAATCACAGGATATCAGGGGTGTTGGGGTGCCTTTGTCATTCCCCACCTTGGTATAGTCAGAACAATCCCCGCACCCTTTTTCGCCATAGATGCTCTCCATACAGGTATTATATAATTATCGGGCCAGGCGGGGTTGTATGACAAGGGGAGGGCATTACTCTTCGCCATGGTGTTCACTTTTCAGTGAGCGAGTCCGCTCCCAACCGAGCTTTCAGACCCAAAGCCAGGAGCATGCGCAGAAGCTGGAGTTGGCCCATGCTTTCAGACAGTTTAGTGTGGGCTTGAGGGGAGGAGGAAGGGAGGCTCTTGCGGGGCTTCCCAGAGAACGGTCTGGGGAGTTTTGGAGGGGGCAGGTTGGTGTTGCTCAAGTTACTCCGGTTAAGCATGTTGCGCTTCACAAGGCAGCGCATGCATGCCCCGAAGAATGTGCCCCCAATGGTTGTGACGTGCGCATTTCTGGAATCTGCCTCTTCTTGTGGGATCCGGGTAAGACGTGGGCGTCGGAGCGTAGCCCGGGGAGGTGACTGGCCGCGCTCTGCGTGCTGCGTGTCGCGATGCTTCTTTTGGCAGTGTGAGCTTGAAGCTTTGCACCTAGGCATCCAGAGTTTAGAGGAATTGAGGGCATGTTCGGAAGCCGGAGATGGGCCATCGCAGGAAGCACAAGGGTCACACGACTGGCCTCACTGCAGATGCCTGCCGCTACCTACAAAGTTACCAAGTTACAGTGCTGGAGATTGCAGCCTGCTGATTGGCCAGGAGTCCGAGCACTTCTCGGCTTTTCATTGAGAGAGCAGTGGCGTGGTTTCAATTGAGCAAGATACTCGAGCAGCAACAGCGAGAGCAGGCTGGCAGATTTTTTAACTCAGTCGTCCGGGTTGTAGCCACAAAGCTTGGCGGTAGCCTGTGGATGGGGCAGTCAGATCCGCTCCTGGACCGGAAGGCCAGGCGCACTTCTTGCGTTTGGTGTGCAGTTCGGTGTTCGTTTTTGTTCTGTGAATTCAAGAGCTGCATCCCATCCTCCAGCTCTGGTTCCCTTGCGTCCTCCTCCTTGTCCTTTAACTTTGGCAGGTCCTTAGGTTCGGTAGTTCTCATTTTCTGGTCCCGTGAAATTGGAAGGAAGCCTCTATAGACCCCTAGAAAGGTATGGATCGCATTTTGGAGTCCGCTCGGCCAACAGCCCACTGGAAGACTGAAGTGGAAGCTCATGTGCGGGCGTTGTGTAGTGTTGAAGACCGGAGCAGCACAGCCCAAGCCCTAGCGCTGCATGCACAGGCCCTCCGCTCGTTGCGATCTAAATTTAACTTCCATCTAGCACAACAACATGTCGCGGGCTGAAGTAATAATCCTGACCCCGGATTGGATGCGACCGGCGCCCCAGAAGCTCATTTTTGTGGCCTCGGATGCATCCTCGCATCCTCGGGTGCCTGTCGACAGCGGCCCATCAGCTCAATCAGTCCAGCGGAGTGCTGTGGCCGGTGTGCGGTTGCCGCGTGATCCCAGGAGACGCGGAGACCCCCAGAAATCATTCCCACCCCACCGGACCATGTGTTGCTCCCAAGACGAAGTTCTGGTCCCAGGCTTGCAGGCACCAAGCCGACCCCAAACAGCCCATACCTGGGACCCAGACCTGATAAATCTTGGAGGCCGAAGCAGACATCCGCAACCCCCCTTCAATCATTTTTCAACGCGAAAAAACGTAGATCCCTCCCTACACCCAGAAAACTCCCTCCCACCACCACCTTCCAAAACGCTGCGCGTGCGCGCCTGGCACGCCAGGATCTCGCCAGCCGATAGGCCGGGAGCTTGGTCTGCAGCCCCGCAATGGATTCATGAAGATGCTGCCGAAGCGCAAACCACGCTATTTAGCTCCCCCTTTTCGGGTCTTGAATATGCCCGCTTATTTAGGAATGCGAATGCCCCCGAAAGCTTGCAGACACTGCCCTTCTCCTTGAAGGAGGGCTCCTTACAGAATCTTGCCAGGGAACGGCTCCTCACGCTTTACGCTTTGTCATGCTTAGCCCCTGTAGACGCCTATAGACCCCAAACATCTCCAAACTCTTTTGAAAACGGTATAGGATGCATCCCAACCACGTAAACCCCGGAGAAGCCACCCCCAAGGTCAACCCTCGAACCCTGAAGCGGGCAACCGATGAAGCCCAGGTCGCGCACACCCGGGACACCCCTGGAGCCACGCCCTCGAGACTTCTTTTCTTGTTTTTGTTGTCTTGTTTTGTGTGCATGGGGTGTGGACGTCTACAGGGTGTCAAGCGTGGGCTTGTTCGGGGGGGGGGGGGGGGGGTTCGTCGAGGGCTTGACGAAAGGAATGATATTATGGATTTTTGTGATTTTGGTGTCGCAACTCAAAGATGATGCATGCAGGGGTTGGGTCCTTTTTTTGTCGGGGCCATCTTGCCTTTTCTTTGGTGTATGATGGCGCAGCGGCAGCAGGTGGAGGGGGACGGGAAAAGGGGTCGAAACAACTGGAAGTTATGATCTCTCGTAGACTCCCTACTAGAGCCCAGCAACAAGCCCTAAACTCTAAACCCTATTCTAGTCATAAAGGCCCCTAAACCCTATTCTAATCATCAAGGCCCCAAGGAATTCGATTCGCGATAGGATTGCTGGTGCAAGTTGAGGCAGCTCCTAGAAGCCGAGCCTCTGTTGCCAGCGCCACTCTTCCCATGTCGTCTGATTTGCCGTGCTTCCGGGCTGTTCAGTATATTTCAGAGTACTCCATGGATAGACAACCATGGGGATGTACGAACTTGCAATGACACGGAGGCAAGCAGGCACACAACACTACATTTCGTGGAGCCTGAATTAAGAAGTTTTGGCAGCCTGTGACAGAGCCATGAACTTGATCGTTGCTTTGCTCGTCGTGGCTCTCTGCGTGACGGCCTGTTCGGTACTTCTTCTGCTGCTCCTCGTGATGCGTGGTGTTCGCTTCAACTTGCCGGCGATATCAGCATCGGCGATCTGGCCCACACAGGTTGAAGACAGCACCGTTGCGGCTCAACAGAACTCTGACTACAATGGACAGCTGCAGAAGTTCGTCCGCCGCCAGCTATCTGAGGGAGTGTCTGCAGCTTGTCTTCTTGACTCGGTCGCCGACGTCGCAGCCTTGATCCGCAATGGGCAACGTGTGCCAGGTCCAGATGTGCAGGAGGTGTCGGACCTGCTGCCTGGCGTCGTCAGCACGGACTTTTCGACGCTTCGGGCCCGAGGGTGCCTTGGCATCCTCGATCACAGCGGCGGGACGAGGATTGACCTCGTCGAGCACCCGGATGAAGAGCTGCAGCTCTGCGCCTGGAAGACCATGTCGAAAGCAAAACTCATCAAGGAAGACAAGGTCAAAACCGTGGTAGGCGAGCGCCTCGTGCTTTTGACCACCTCCTGTTGCCGGTCCCCTTTCATCCTTCGCTACCTCGGTTGCTGCCAGACACCGAGATACCTCCGTTTCTGCATGGAAGGCTTCGGTGCGAGCCTGCATCATATCTACCAGCGCGATAGGCTCTATGGGAGCGAGCCCCATGCAAGGTACTACATGGCCAGCGTCATTTGTGCTTTGCAGCATTTGCACAGCTTGCACATCGTCTTGCGGTGCGTGAAGCCAGAGGATTGCGTCATCTCTTTCCAAGGCAAGCTCCAGCTCTTTGACTTCCAGTTCTCGAAGATCATCGTCAACAAGACCTGGACAACGTGTGGGACACCGGAATACTTCGCGCCCGAGGTCGTCGGCATGGCGGGCCACTCATTCGACTATGACTGGTGGATAGTGGGCATCATGATGTACGAGCTTTTTGCAGAGGTCTCGCCCTTTGCCGAGCCCAATATGATGGACACCTACCGCCGGATCACGAAGTGCCAGTACACATTCCCCAAATCTGTACCCACATCAGCAAGGAATGTCATCCGAAAGCTTTTGGTGAAGAATCCTTCGAACCGGGCGCCGGGCGGGGCGAAGTCGCTTGCGAAGCACAGCTTTTTCCGGACAATATCTGCACCCCATGGTTCCTGGGACTGCCTGCGTAAGACGGAGCCTCCGTTTACGCCATCCTTTGCAGACGGGCCTTTCTCCGACATCCAGAAAGCCAGCGACGAGGAGCTTGCTAAGTCCTGGGGTGCGCAGACCGGGTCAGAAGACCCGCCCATCGTGCGGGATGAGTGGGAGCAGTTCGGGCCAGTGGGGCCCTGTGATGAGTTTCCTTGAACCCGAATCGCGAAGCGTTCGGTTGAGAGCTTGTTGTGTAGTTTCACTTTTTTTGGATCTGATTTGGGTCCACGGTCCACGGATTGCCGGCGGCCTTGTTGGGCGACGGTGATGCAATGTCATCCTCGTGACGCAAGCATTCAAAAATCAGGGTTTTTCAAGGGTTGCGGCTTGGACAGAGCCTGAATGAAACCCCGAAGCCCTGTAAACCCTAAGCCCTACTCTACAAACCCCTAAGCCTCAACCAGGCCCCAAGCCCTTAAAGCACCTAAGCCCTTGCAATATCTTGCAATACCTCCGAATTCGACCCGAAGTCCCCTGGTAGCTCTCGCAAAGATCGGGACGTGGCTTGAAGCCACCGGAGTTGTTTACGTCGAGTTCCTTCTGGGGATGCTTATTGTAGCACGGCTCTGATTTGAGGGTTTCTCTCCATTTCAGGAGCCATCTATGATGACCACGTGGAAATATGTACTGCGAGACAACGACTGCGCACTGCAAAGAGCCCTTGAAACCTTTGAACTTCCGATGGCAGTTCTTTGTTGGGGCCAAGGAGGTCTCTGCCCGGCTCCTGCCTCAGCAGTTTCTGGACTGAGCGGCTACTTAGTTCTTGAATCCGGTGTTTTGGCATTTCTTCAGTCTTCACATAAGGCTTTCTCGGGATGGCAGTACACACCAGTTGGTGGGCCAGTTGCCACTTTTGCGATCATGCTGCTCGCAGGCAGAGTATCAGAGTATCATAGACCTCTGAGATCCATCGCCCAAGCCGTAGAGCACATGCATATGTTTGCTGTACTTGCCGATGGAAGCTCAAGCTGGCTCGAACCCGCGTGGAAAGTGGACGGCAAGAGCTCCTTGGACAATTCAGTTTCCATGTAAGTCAGCTTAGTTTTTGATCTGTTGAGGCATTGTCGCATTTTTCGGCTACCGCATTCGCCGAGGCTGCGCAATGAGTGCTTCCGGCCTGTGGATCGTGGCCATCACCTCAGCTTGCAAGCATGCTGACCCTCAATCTTGCAATCAAGTATGCACGTAGTATGCGCGCGGTGGTCTTCCCAGTTCTTGCTGCGTGTGTCCCGCGCCATCTGCATTCTGAGATGCACATGATCTTTACCTTCTCAGCCTCGCTCAGGTGGGTGGTGATAAGCGGGGTGGTATCATTGCACTGAGCCCAGTATTGACAACTGGCGAGTCCAAGTCGCAGAGCAAATGATTCCCACATGCTTAGTGGCTTCAAACACAAGTATGTGCCCCATGACTACAGCACCCCCTGAACATCCCAGAGTCCCAAACCCCCGGAATGTTCCCATCAATATCTCAGAGGTCTAAACCCTAGACCCTGGGTGGGAAAAAAAGGTCCGGGCCAAAAAGGGCCTCGTATCCCCGGCGGACCCGCAGCGCTTGGCCATTGGAGCGAAGGTCAAAGCCCGGGTCTCAGATTCGGGTTTAGGGTTTGGGGGTGGGTGTGGTTTTTCTCTGTGGTGTGGTGGGTGTGCTTTGTTCTCTGCGGCGTGGTGGATGCGGTTTTCTCTGGGTGTGGTGGCTGCAGTTTGTCTTCGCGGGGTGGTGGATTCATAAGTTGAGTTATGTTAACGACAGACATGCCCCTCTCTAGCGCAAACAGCTCCCCCCCAAAACCGGCCCAAACCTTTCTTGGTCCATGCTCAGGGCCTGGAGCGCTTCCAGGGCCGCCTTCGCTATGAGCTTGTCGAGGGCCAGGGCCCACCTAAGGGATGGGTTACTATCTCCTTGAAAGACAAGGACGCCCGAAGCCGAGATCCTTCAGTTCAGGCCACGTCGCTGGTTCAGCATCTTTCCGGCGCTGTTTGTCGGAGTCGGAAATCCGGCAGGACTTGCTGGTTGAGGTGCCCGATGACGGCGAGAAGGACTTTAGAAAAACAACGGTCTGCTACAGTCAAGCCTGATTTGAGGTTGCTTGCGTGCTGATCCGCCTGGCAGGAGGCAGATGTCCTCGAAGATTCCCCGAGCACGCCCTGTGCTGGAGCCTTAGAGTCTTGAGAGTTGAAAGTTGAAACCGACCGTGGCATGGATGTTCCCCCTCTTTTTTGAGTGCTTCGAGTGCAGCTTTGCAACGCAACACCGCATGACAGTTGAAATGGGAGCTTTGGAGTTGAAGAGGTTAAGGTTTGGGATGGCTTACTAGTCACTGGCCAAAGGTGTAGGGACAGAACCTTGGGACGATTGGAAGCATCTTGGCACAGGGGCTCTTCGACTGGGATGCCCTCGAAGCGGCCGAGGCACGCAGTTTGTGGGTCCCTGGTACTCGAGCAAGTGGCTCTAGGGTTTGCAAGAGTGTGCCGCAGTGGCTTCCCGGTTGCAGTCATGCTCGCAGAAATCCATATATCGAAGACGTATAACTGGCGATCGAGCCCTGACCACGTGAACAAACATCAAAAAGATACCATTTCGAGCATCCCCGCCCTGTTCCTTTAAAACCAAACTGCAAGGATCTAAAGTTACAAGTTTGGGCATCGAGCCCTTTCATGCAGTTTTCCATGCTGGTTCAGAGTTCCTGGTCCGATGGAACCGGGGGCAGCGAAGTTTAGCGGGGTCAAGCAAAATGATTTTTGGGTGTTGCTGGCAGTGTGGTACCCGGAAAGCCCTTTGTGGATCAGTGAGACGGGGCTTGAGCAGCCCAATGCAAGCCTGACAACGGACCCACCGTGAAGCATTTTGCCCTGTATAGCCGTTTTAAGCTCCCATGCTTTACATAACATAGACCCTGTGCTCGTACCATCGTTCCAACGTACCAGACATGCAAAGCCGTGCAGCCAAACACCGAAGCGCTGGCACTGCCTGCAGGCAGCAACTGACGCTGGCACATGCATGCTGCCGATTAAGGCAATATTCTGGCACAGTTGCTCGTTTTTAGGCCCTGTCATTGACAATCGAGGGGCGGTCACAATCCCTGTATGTCCAAACCCCTAACCCTGCACCCCTAAACCCTAACCAATTTAGGCGATGATTGCTGATCCTGGGGCTTAGGGTTTCGGAGCTATCAGCAGGATTGTAGTAGGGTAAGGATTTGGATGTTAGGCTGGGGGCCCCCCAGCCGAACCCTCAGCGCAAAGGATTTAGAGACTGAGAATGCCCTAGGAGGGGTCAGGGACGGTGTCAGCAGGTGCATGGCCGATTTTTTGTGTTTTTGTTGCCCCTCCCCCCCCCCCCCCCGGCTTGCCTGGCCTACCTCTTCCTTTCTCTCTTTACGCATACGCTTCTCAAAGTCAAGATAAGCTACCCTCCCCATGCCGATGCTCCTCTCACTTAATTGAAAATTAGATAGGATGAGATATGGCAGGCCCCACCACGTCCCCTCAAGCCCTAAACACAAGCGCCGTCTCTTTCGCCAGGAACTTGAGCATGAAGCCGCAGATGGCCCAGGCAACGTCAGGGTTTGGGTGTTGTAGGGAGGCCAGAGGGCTTAATTTGGGTTTGCGGGGGGTTTTTGCACGGATTGAGGCTGCGCGGGCTTTGGGGTTGTAGTGCTTCTTTGGGCCTCAAGGTTTCACGTTGTTCGGCTTTGGGGAAAGCATTGGGTCTCGAGGCTTATACAGGCCCGGCCCGAAGCCTTCACAAGCCACTGTGTCACCTACATTCCAAAAGCCGCAGGTGCTGACCGCCCTTGCGCAGGCCCTACATTACCCACGAAGATGGGGGATTGCACGGCTTTGTTGTGTTCCAACAGTCCAATTTGCTTTGACATTTCACAAGGGGAAGCCGCAAGCCCAACATGGGCTCATGGTGTGCTGTGAAGGCTTCCTCAACACCCAGAGGCGATGGTGACGGAGGCATTGTTGAAGGAGCTGGGTTTGCAGGTTACGGGGCAGAGGTCGTGACTAGTGGCGCTTATTGTCGTTTGCCAGGATGTAGTGCTTGGAATGCCCGGTTTTTTACAACTACTTAACACCTTTACAACTAGTTACTACATATGTCTTATCATATCTTATGTCAGTGTTAAGTATGTGTTAAATATATGCCAAGTACCTATAAGTGTTGGCATGACTAGCAAAAAAGATTATCTTGTTAGCTCATTATGTTTACTTGGCTAACTAGTTAACAAAAGTTAACTAGTGAAGTAATAACACGTATTATGTTGAAGCCAAAAAAAGTTACTGGACCGGCTAACTTTTTCTGTTTCCAGGCAATCGAAAACATCATTCGCATGGAGCTGGCAGTTGGTAGCAGCAGGCAATTCACATACGAAACGGCAAGTATTTTGTTTGCTTTTTCAATGCAGGAACAAAGTGATTTCCCACCGTGGCAAAGGAGACGATGGTAGCTGAAAACATCATATAGGCATGTTCATGACATGGTTTTTGCAGTCCAGGGTGCCATGTTTGGCCATCAGAGACACGGGCCATGAAAGCCGAGTGGCAGTTCCATGTGGCTTGGCATGCATTCATGCGTGTGTACCCATGGGCATTGATGTTTCTTTCTCAGTACAGAATACAAACAAAATCCAGGGCACCTGAGATTTTAAACGGCCACACGCACATACCGCCCATATTTGGCCATGTGTGAACATAAACCATAAAATTCCTAACAGAAACATAGGCTCCTCAGCATATTCCACGTCAATCCCAAACATCCTTGCACCCTTCAACCCATCAAGTTTAAACGTAAAAACCCTTGACCCCCAAACCCCTAACCGCCCCAACCCCTCAAACCCCCTCGAGGAGAAGTTGAATAGTTTAGGGCTTTTGTTAAGGTTTACAGGGGGTAGGCGTTTTAGAGGTTAAAAGTTTAGGGGCCTAAGGGTTCCGGGGTTCAGGGTGTTGATTTGAAGCTCTACGGCTTCAAGTGTGCCAGGGTTTTTGGCTTTGGGGCATAGGGCTTTAGGGGCTGGGATTCCTCAAGGATATGAGGGTTAGGTGTAATGGGGCCGGGGTTCAGAGTTCGTGCGCTTCAAGGTTCAGGGGCTTACGACATGTAAGAGCATATTCGGAGCTTGGGGTTTGTGTGTTGGGGTTGTTTTGGGTTTGGGAGTTGAAGAGCTTAGGGGGCTGTGCATTTTGGTGTCTAGGGTTAGGAATTGAAGGTTTCAGCCTCTAGGGGTTTAGGGGTGTAGTTCTTTGTGTTTTTAGGGGTTCAGCGTTTAGAGCTGGGGTGGTTTGAGGTTTAGGTGTTTTGGAATCAGGGATTGAGGGTTTAAAGGTTCAGGTGTTTAGGGATTATTTGTTGGAATGTTTTCGGTGTAGCTGTGAATTCGAGGTTCAAGGGTTACGAGTTTTGTGCTTTAGGGTGTAGGGCGCTAGGCGTTTTGGGGTTGAAGGCTTAGGGTTTCAGGACTCAAGGTTCAGGGTTTTGATGTCTGAGTTGTTTGGCTTCAAGGGTGCGAGGGTTACTGGTTTATGGGCAGGGCGGATCAGGGGTGATAATAAAGGGGCTTTAAGGATATGAGGGTGAGACATTTTGTGGTTAGGAGGGTTTCAGGAATCAGGGTTCAGGGGACCAGGGGCTTAGGAGGGCTTAGGGGTTCAGCTTAAAAGCCCAGCCTGAACCCGAATCCTGAAAAGGTCTTGGTGCGTTAAGGGGCCTCCCTGAGGCCCCTTCAGGCACCAAAACCTCTTCAAAACCCTAAACCCTAAACCTGAAGGGTCTTGGTGCTATAAGGGGTCTCCCTAAAAACCCACTTAAGGTGCCAAGACCTCTTCAAAACCCTAAACCCTGGACCCTAAACCCTAAACCTGAAAAGGCACCAGGACCTTCAAAGCCCTAAGCCTAAACCCTAAGCCCTAAACACGAAGCGGCCCTTGGTGCCTTAAGGGGCCTCCCTGAGGCCCCTGAAGGCACCAAGACCTCTTCAAAACCCTAAAACCTAAACCTGAAGGGTCTTGGTGCTATAAGGGGCCTCCCTAAAAACCCACTTAAGGTGCCCTAAACCCTGGACCCTAAACCCTAAACCTGAAAAGGCACCAAGACCTTCAAAGCCCTAAACCCTAAACCCTAAACACGAAGCGGCCCTTGGTGCCTTAAGGGGCCTCCCTGAGGCCCCTTAAGGCACCAAGACCTCTTCAAAACCCTAAACGCTCAACCTGAAGAGTAATCGTCAGCCCGGTTTTGTTTAGGGTTTGTTTAGGGTCAATTAGGTGTGTTAGATAGGGTTTAGGGTTGTTTAGGGTTTAGGGTTTCTTCAAAGTTCTAAGGTTCTGCTCAGGGGTTTAGAAATTGTTTCGGGGTTTAGGGTTTGTTTGGGGGGTTTGTTTGGGGATTAGGGTTTGTTTGGGGATTCGGGCTCGTTTAGGGTTTAGGAACCGTTTAGGGGTTTAGGATTTCTTAAGGGTTTAGGGTTTGTTTTGGGTTTAGGCGTAGTTTCGGGCTCGGTTTGTTAGGGTTTAGGGTTTCTTTGGGGGCTTATAGGATGTGTTTAGGGTTTGGGTTTGTTCCAAGACGGTTTTTACGCGGGTTGACAGGGTTTGTTTAGGATTTAGGGTTTGTTTAAGGTTTGCGCGAGGGTTTAGGGTTTGCTTAAGGCTTAGGGTTTGCTCAAAGCTTTAAGGTTGTAGGGTTTAGGTTCTCAGGGTTTGAGGGTTGAGGGTTGAGTAGGGGTTTCGGGTTCCGCGGGTTCCGGGTCTTCAGGGTTTAGGGTTCAGGGCTCTTCCCTGCTCCCCTCCCTGCCCCACCCCATCCAAAAATCGCCCCTCCCCTTGGAACCTCCCCTTGGAACCTCCCCTTGGAACATTTTCCCTCCACCCCTATTTTTCCTCTCGAAATTCACCCTTTTTCCGAGGAACATTTCCCTCCATCCCGTCGAAATTCCCCCTCCCCCCTTTGGAGATTCACCCCATCCCCCCATACGAAATTTTTCTCCCCCCCCCCCCCCCGCCCCGGTTTGGGATGGCCACGGCATCAACAAAACCGGCCCGGATCAGGGCACCGCCCCAGCACGACCCCAGCCCACCCCAAAATTTTCAATTAAAAATTTTGAGTGAAATCTGGGCCTCCAGAATTTCAATTAACATGTTTAATTGAAATTCTGAAGGCCCAGATTTCAATCAAAAATCTTAATTGAGTTTTTTGGGGCCCCCCACCCCAAAACCAGCCTCCCGCGGGACGGCCGGGGGATTCCAAGGGGAGGGGCGATTTTTGGATGGGGTGGGGAGGGGGGAAGGGAGGGGAGCAGGGAAGAGCCCTGAACCCTAAACCCTGAAGACCCGGAACCCGCGGAACCCGAAACCCCTACTCAACCCTCAACCCTCAAACCCTGAGAACCTAAACCCTACAACCTTAAAGCTTTGAGCAAACCCTAAGCCTTAAGCAAACCCTAAACCCTCACGCAAACCTTAAACAAACCCTAAATCCTAAACAAACCCTGTCAACCCGCGTAAAAACCGTCTTGGAACAAACCCAAACCCTAAACAAATCCTATAAGCCCCCAAAGAAACCCTAAACCCTAACAAACCGTGAGCCCGAAACTACGCCTAAACCCAAAACAAACCCTAAACCCTTAAGAAATCCTAAACCCCTAAACGGTTCCTAAACCCTAAACGAACCCGAATCCCCAAACAAACCCTAATCCCCAAACAAACCCCCCAAACAAACCCTAAACCCGGAAACAATTTCTAAACCCCTGAGCAGAACCTTAGAACTTTGAAGAAACCCTAAACCCTAAACAACCCTAAACCCTATCTAACACACCTAATTGACCCTAAACAAACCCTAAACAAAACCGGGCTGACGATTACTCTTCAGGTTGAGCGTTTAGGGTTTGAAGAGGTCTTGGTGCCTTAAGGGGCCTCAGGGAGGCCCCTTAAGGCACCAGGGGCCGCTTCGTGTTTAGGGTTTAGGGTTTAGGGCTTTGAAGGTCTCGGTGCCTTTCCAGGTTTAGGGTTTGGGGTCCAGGGTTTAGGGTTTTGAAGAGGTCTTGGCACCTTAAGTGGGTTTTTAGGGAGGCCCCTTATAGCACCAAGACCCTTCAGGTTTAGGGTTTAGGGTTTTGAAGAGGTCTTGGTGCCTGTAGGGGGCCTCAGGGAGGCCCCTTAACGCACCAAGACCTTTTCAG
The DNA here is from genome assembly GCA_905221605.1 of Symbiodinium natans. NCBI lineage: Eukaryota > Dinophyceae > Suessiales > Symbiodiniaceae > Symbiodinium > Symbiodinium natans. The sequence goes on along the minus strand of CAJNDS010002590.1, from coordinate 719,347 downwards.
GATTCGGGTTTAGGCTGGGCTTTTAAGCTGAACCCCTAAGCCCTCCTAAGCGCCTGGTCCCCTGAACCCTGATATCCTGAAACCCTCCTAACCACAAAACGTCTCACCCTCATATCCTTAAAGCCCCTTTATTATAACCCCTGATCCGCCCTGCCCATAAACCAGTAACCCTCGCACCCTTGAAGCCAAACAACTCAGACATCAAAACCCTGAACCTTGAGTCCTGAAACCCTAAGCCTTCAACCCCAAAACGCCTAGCGCCCTACACCCTAAAGCACAAAACTCGTAACCCTTGAACCTCGAATTCACAGCTACACCGAAAACATTCCAACAAATAATCCCTAAACACCTGAACTTTTAAACCCTCAATCCCTGATTCCAAAACACCTAAACCTCAAACCACCCCAGCTCTAAACGCTGAACCCCTAAAAACACAAAGAACTACACCCCTAAACCCCTAGAGGCTGAAACCTTCAAATCCTAACCCTAGACACCAAAATGCACAGCCCCCTAAGCTCTTCAACTCCCAAACCCAAAACAACCCCAACACACAAACCCCAAGCTCCGAATAAGCTCTTAAATGTCTTAAGCCCCTGAACCCTGAAGCGCATGAACTCTGAACCCCGGCCCCATTACACCTAACCCTCATATCCTTAAGGCATCCCAGCCCCTAAAGCCCTATGCCCCAAAGCCAAAAACCCTGGCACACTTGAAGCCGTAAACCTTCAAATCAACACCTCGAACCCCTGAACCCTTAGGTCTCTAAACTTTTAACCTCTGAAACGCCTGCCCCCTGCAAACCTTAATTAGAAACCCTAAATTCAACTTCTCCTCAAAGGGTTTAAGGGGTTAGAGCGGTCAGGGATTTGGGGGTCAAGGGCTTTTTACGTGTAAGCTTGATGGGTTTAAGGATGGAAGGATGTTTGGGATTGACGTGGAATATGCTGTTTCTGTTAGGATGTTTATGATTTATGTTTGCACATGGCCAAACTACAGGCTTTCTTGTTTGCTCAACAGTCTTTCTAAAAAGCTCGTTAACATCGCCCATTCTTGTAGTTTTGTCCTTCTCCCGTGCTTCTACTAGTGTTCTGGATTTACTCCTGAAAACCACCCTATCAAAATCAACATCATTAATGGTTTGTTGCTTTTCACTCATATAAAATAGTAACGACAACAATGATTTAATAATATAACTAAATCATTATTTAGTATTGTCATCAGTCATAGGCATAACGATTTTACAATTCACCATATCATATTTGATGTTCCACCACGTTTTCTTCCTGATGGTTTTTTAGTTTTCATAATTTCGGTAATTCGTTTCTCTGTTAAATCTTATTACGAGTTTGAACATATTCCTTATTTCGCTGCAATTCGTCGTTGCGTGGCATAGGAACGAACATGGTCTATGCATGTTTGTTGAGGCTTGTATATATAGGCTTTCGCATATGTTGTACTTCATTAAACACTGAAAAACTAAGTCGGTTAGCTAGCTATAACCAGTTAGCAAAAAGTAGTTAACTTTGTTAACTCTGCTAACTAGTTAGCAAAAACCGGGCATTCCAAGTAGGGACGGGCGCTGTGCTTACGCGGAAGCGTACAGAGCTGTTTAGGATTGTGGAGTGCCAGGTTCGGCGCCGTTTTCGTCGCTTTTCGTGGTCTACCCGCTTCCTGACAGCAGCTCGGCAAGGATAGGTTTGAACAAAGGTAGCTTGCTAGTACTGAACGTGTGGACGATGAATGATATCTTGCGCTCTTCAATTGCCTCCCCGAGGTGCTGGCCCAGATGACGCGATGGGCCAGCGACAAGGCATGACGTGAGAAGTCAAGGTTCCTGAAGTGGTGTGCGCCTAAAGTCGCCCCCCCCCGGTTGGGTTTTTGTCCCGAAGCCCCGATTGCTTGACTCCGGTTCGGAAGATTGGAGATGCTTGCGCGCGTGCGATGACTTAGGGTCGGAGGTTTGTCCACGACCGCGCGAGTCGTTTTCCGTGGCAGGCGTGCTACTTTGAGGTTCTTGCTTCCCGCCAGAATCGGCCGCCAGAAAGGTTTCATTTATGATCGAGCGGAGCTGTTTTTACGGAAAACTTACGTCGTTTATCGTGGCGGGAACAGTGCTTCAGCGCTTCTTGTCAAGGGGCTACTTTCGACTAATTTTTCGTTGTGGGCGCAGTGCTTTCGAACTGCTTCTTCCGCGGCGGGCGCATAACTTCATGGGTTTTGGGCGTTCTCCAGTACACATGTACTGGGAGCCCTCTGGAACGCAGAGCCTGTTTTCACTTATGTCGACAGGTGCCTCTTATGTCGCATGTTGAGAATCACGATGACCTTAAAAAACCTCGACAGTCGGAAACTTTGGCAGGCGGAATCCGGCTGTCGTGGTCGTGGATGAGCCTGTTATTGTGTTGTTTCTGAAAATGAAGGGAAGAATGCCTCAAGCGCTGGCAGGCACAGTGAAAACATCCAAAAGGGACTCAAAAGGTCGTGGGTGAGCTCGGACCGTTGTCGTGGACTTGAACCCCCCCCCCCGCCAGCCCCTTGATTGGTCTTGGTCACCCATAGTCACCATGATTCATGATCCACCTGCCAGGACTCTGCGGGGCCAAGCATGGGTCTGCTCCCCGCTTCATTCGGTGCCATTCAGTCTGTGGATTGAAAATGACTGGCCTTGGGCGCTGATTTATGAGGATCTGCGGTTTGAGAGTGATGTGTGTGTGTGTGAGTTCATCCTGACGCAGCGTGGAATTGGTAGACCCGGCAGCAGCTTTGCAGAGTCTCACGCCGAAGCACGATGCACATGCCAACTTGACCGAGTAGCCGAGCTTCTGGGCATCGATCGACCTTCTCTTGCCGTCAGAGGTTCCATGCATGACCTGGGCCCCAAACGACCAAGATAGAGCAGCAGCCCAACGAGAAAAGAACGCTTCAAATCCACACGCACGAACATCGCTTTCGTCCGTGCCATGACCAGCAAGGCTTGCCCTGCGTGCGGGCTTTCGGATGTGCATAGATGTTAATCGACAATTTTCGGTGGCGGTTGAAGCTTCTCATGGTCTTCATCATGGGATTATGTGTGGCAGTTAGCCTGCTTACCGCGTGGCGTTGCCTGATTTTGTCCAGGCTTCGTTTAAAGCTTTGAGAGGGCTTAGGGGATTTGGGGGACGCAGAACGACCCAAATGAAGCAAGAAGGTGTTCCTGGAGGCGGCTTTCAAGCTCGGCCAAGCCTTCGTGGAGGCCTGTCACGGACATTAGCCTGGAGTGGCGGATCCGTCATCAGAAAGCTGCCGCCCTCGCTTGGTTGCTGTAAGAGCTACCGTGCTAAACTGATGGTTTGTGCTGGCGGGGGACGTGACGACCTTTCCTTCGGCCTGCCAGGCCAACGACATTAAGTACTCGTTGAGCTCCAAGGCGGGTCTTTTGGCACGTGGAACTTTGTCGAAATATCTTGAACATCCCTAACCCCCATGTGGTTTTGGGATGTGCATACGCATCCTGATGCACACAAGCAATCGCCTGCACAGCCCACGCTTAGGGTAGATCAGACACCCTCATTGGGGGTGCGGGGTGTGCAAGGTTGTTTTTTTATCGTAAGAATCCGTGACAAGAACCTCAACCAAAACCTCAAGAATATCCTCAGTGATATCCTCAGGGGCTACCTGAATCACAGCTTTGTATGGGTAACAAAAGTCACTATGATTGTCGTGGTCATGGTCGTCCTTGTTAAGAACAACAAAACACTACTAACCGCAATGTTCTAACCATAGTAGTAACAAAACAGTCGCAAAAAAGCAGATGGCAAGATGACTCCTCCTCATCATCATCATCACCATCATCACCATCACCATCGTCATCGTCATCGTCATCGTCATCATCATCGTTGTCGTCATCATCATCGTTGTCGTCATCGTCACCATCATCATCATCGTCATCATCCTCTTATTATTCTTCTTCGTCATCATCAGCATCATGGTAATCGTAAGAAGTTATACTCGTCCCCTCCTAAACCCTGAACCCTAAACCCTGGTCCCCCAAACCCTAAACCACCCCAATCGTGCTGACAAGGACGTCCTGGCGCTCGGGGGCTCGGAGCTCTCGCGACTGTCGGAGCTTTTCGAGGCGCAGCCTGGGCTTTAAGTGTAAGGGTTTACAGGGTTTGGGGTTTGAGGGGTTTAGGGGTCTTGGGGTTTGGTTTTGGGATTTAGGGCTGAGGGTCGGGTGTTTTCGGGTCTGATAGTTAGGGGTTGAAGACCAATGGGATGGGGGGGGGGGGTGGCACTCACAGCTTAAGTAACTGCAGGGTGTAGGCTTTAGGGGTAAGAAAAGGCCATCGAGATCCATGGAGTCATTGTCAACTTGTTGGGATGTTACCGTATGAATACGTGCTCTCTGCCCCTGTCCCCTATGCTTCAGGTCCAAAAGTTCAAAACCCGATCATCACAATCCCTCTCACCCTAGCTGCCCTGTGCACGTCACCGCCTGCTAGTCCGACTACGAATGGAGTCAGAAGGGCCGAGCATTGCCCGTGCCTCAGGTTGAGCGTGCAGGGTTTGGGGGCTAGGCGCGTATGAACCCGAAAGCCTACACTTACTTCCGCTGGCAGTGCCATGTGCAGGACCCCCAGACCCTACAACCCCGAATCCCTCCACCACCAACATCCCAATGTGCGGGATCAATCCAAAGTGGCCCTTTGCGGCAGCCAGGTTTCCCATCTCAGAACCCACCCTTGAACCCTGAACCCTTAAACTCTCACCTCTATACAAACCTATAAACTCTAAACCCTATAAGCCTTATACACCCCTATAAACCCTAGAAAGCCCTATAGACCCCAAAAGACATCCATTGGGAATAGCGAAGGTTTAAGCCGCCCCAGCAGCGCGTGGTGGCACGGCCCTCGGCGGCAGGGATTTGTTTTTCTTCTTTAGGGGTTTGAAGGGGCTTCAGGCAACACCTGCACAATGCAGATCGAGGAAGCATGGGGGATTCCGCAGTATGTGCATCCCGCATGGAGCCCACAAGCAGATGCTCGTGACTTGTGACTTGTGTTGTATTGACCGAGGGTTTCAAAGTTTCTCACGGTAGGCGTCGCTTCCCTAGCAAACACTTCTGACCATTGGAGACATACTGTCAACGTCTAAATTCATTATCAGCATAGTTCCGTAGTCTCCCTAACACTAAAAGTTTGCTGGGCTCGGGTCTTTTCTCAACCCCAGATCGTCGCAAAACCTGGATCCTCAAGCCCTTCAACTTCGGGGGATTGCCGCGGTGTAGGGCTCAATTATGCTGACTTCTCGGCTTGTTAAGATTACTAACCACAGCTTGCAGCTGCCTGTGCCCTGCCCATCCCGGCTCCACCTTCGTGATGCTCTGCTCTGGCTCAATCAACCCTTGTTTGCCGTCGTTGCATTCTGTGCCTCGAAGTGCTACGGGAATTTAGCCCCACGCCACCCCGTTCACAGCCAAAAAGGCCCACAAACACTAGATCCTCAGGATCGTGATGATTGCTGTGGGGACGATCACTGGCACGTGGCCCAAGCCAGATCTCACCAAGCGGGGCATTTTCATGCTTTTTGTCCACGAGTTGCAGTTCGCCGTGCTGAGGTTCCTGCACTGGATCGCCGCGTACCAGATGCCGTCAGCCCCTTGTGGATTCTTGCCGCCGTGTGGACCAGTGGACACTTCCGAACGAGGCGAGCGCAGACTGCGCAGGTCTCCCCGGAGCATCTGGCAAGGTCGGAGACTTTGGCAAAGTTGTAGGGTGCTGCTTGAAACGTCACCATGTGACTGGTTCTTGCAGGATCTGATCGCCACATCTACCACAAAACAGAACAGCAAAAGGCGCATCAAAAGGAAGCAAAGTGCATATCGTGCGTACCAAAGCAACTCAAACAAACAAACAGGCCAACAGCGTGCCCAAACAAACAGAAGCGCACCAAAACAGAGGCGAAGGGCACGCCAAAAGGAAGCACGGCTTGCACGAGCACGGACAAGCAGGTGGTGTCGGGTCGGTTGGTGAGGTTTTGTGGCTAGGATTTGCAGGGTTCACTCTTGAAAGTTCCTTGTTTTTGGCTATTTCTTTGGATGCTGTAGGCGGCGCGACATGGGTACATCATCGACGCGTTTGCCATCGGAGGAGGACGCAACTGTGTGGGATCAGATTGGGACCTTCAGCAAGTTGTGTGTTGCATGCACAGTCAATAACATCCAGCACCAGAAGGGGCTGCAGTATCTTTCCTGGGTCCTCCGTCGTTGGCAGACCCCTGCTGCACTGTACAGGCCAAAGATTAGAGCTCCAAGAGGGTAGCATTGCTGTCCTGACACCTGGGTACTTCTGCTCGTAGTCCGCCGGTGAGGCGCTAGTGCTACTATTTTCCTGAACAAAACCTGGAAGCCGAAATCCGGGGAATCCAGGGCTCCTACGCTCTAGATCCTTATAGACCCTACACCCAAAATTGAGCAATTACTGACGGGCACAACTCTGATTCTATACGGTTCTTGCGCTTGTAGCTCCAGACACCTCCATCCATTCTCAAGGACAAAAAGTACAGAATGTAGACGTAGTTGATCATCGCAAGTCGCAGTGCAGAACGTCATTTGGAAGGATTCCTCCTTTGGGGTTGGGAGGGGTGGACAGTTTTCGCGGGCGGGACTACGTCGTTGCATGCCTGCAGCTCTGCGATGCCAGGGCGAAAGACGTGAGCCTGTGCCCGAGGAGCCGCAGACTCAGCGGCTGGATGTGGGTGAGCTTGTGGGGCTTCGTTTTGTTTTGCATTTTCTTTTTTTTGGGTCGAGGGGCGCTTACAGGGGTTAGGTTGTGGGGTTGCTCTTGCATGCCTTCTGATTCTGAACATGAGACCGAGGGCTTCGACATCCCCATGCGACAGCGCGTCGCAGGCAAGAGGTCTCAATTGTCTTCATTATGGGCTTCAGGGTATGCCTGTAGGATCTGTCCTGGCGGCAGGTGGAGTCATTCCACACGTGGCCACCAGCGGAGGTGGTCCAGCTGATGGAGGAGGTGAGGAAGGCGCGGCAATTTATCTGAAGTTGCCATACTCACCGGGGTAGGTCCGGGAGAGACAAGTAACCTACAAATCGACATCGGCTGCACCTTGCCCTCGCCAAGTTCTGGATGCGAACTTTTGTTAGCATCTGACATTGGCACCGCGTCCTTGTATTCAGGAAGCAGACCTCGAGAATGTCGAGTCCTGAGCTGGTTCAGGGTCACTGTGCCTTCCAAGCTAGCACAATCAGTTGGCTTCGGATGTCAGGCTTGCTTGTAGCGGTAAATTTACGTCCTTGACTGGCCAATGTTGGCTAAATCCATGAGAGGTCAGCAGTGAAGTCTTTAGTAAAGAGCCTAGTTGCGAGGCGATGTACCTAAAATTCAGTTGCCCTGGGCCAGGTCTCGCTTTCCTGGTAGTGGTTTCTGAGGAAATTCGCTAAGTGCCCAAGCCGGGGAACATCGCAAACATTGCTCCGGTTAGAGAAACAAGAGCCTTGGCTGACCAGGATTGACCGAATGACAGACACTGATCCCTGAACTCTCTCGCGCTGGCAAGGCTGAAGGGCAAGCTGAGTATAGCTAAGTATAGCTAAGTAAGGGGTGACTGAGGGCCAGCCATCAGCAAGATGTTTGCCCAATTTCCTCACGATCCTGCCGCATGCTGCGAAGGCCATAAGTTCGGTGCCACCGCCGCTGCGTCCGTCGGCGCGCCGTCTGCATGAGAAGCGAGTAGCCGACAGGTGGGCAGTCTGCGAGGCACCCCTGTTGTGTTTACTCCACTTGGAGGGCCGGTAGGACCTAGAGTTGATGAGGAGTCATGCTTCATGCCTGTTGCCAGTCTAGTAAAGTTTGTGTCGAACTTTGGTAAGGCACCCTTGAGGCCCGCAAACCGCACAGGCCAGGGCTCAAGTCCTGAACAACCGTGTCCCTGCACTACATGGACTGGAGGGTGAGTATACTTGCAAGCCCCCCCCCCCCCCACCCCCAACCCTGCAGTCCAAGACATTCGAAACTGTTTGCAGGGCAGAGGCGGATGTATGGCTGGCTTGCTCCGATGCCTGTTGCCTGCGTTTCCGCGCCCAGGCCATGGTCGGCGTTCAGAGTGCGGAGTTCAGGTCTAACTACTACTATCATATTTCTAATATTGCTTTTTAGCACGAAACAGGCCATATGAAATGAACGAAATGGGGGGATTTTACTATTATTACGGGCCTATATTACTATTGCTTTTGGCCCGTTAATTCAATATCCTTACAATTTTCAATTGAATTTATGAGGAATAAAATGACGCATGAAATTCAAGTGGAAAATTAGGGCTTTTACACATTATTCTCTTCTCTATATAAACCGGGCATGTAAAGAGTCTTTTTTTTTGCCCGGTAATATAGTATGAAGAGAATAATGTGATGAAGTGCGTAATGTACTGAATGAACAGAACGAAAACACGGCACAAAGAACATTATGAACGAAACCAGGATTAACCGTGTAAACGAGAACTCCTATTGAAAAATATTGGAAACACGGGAGTGAAAAGGGTGCGTGACGCATGATTTTAATTGGGGTTTTCGTGGGACGGGCGTATTCTATCACAGGTTAACTCCTAGAAAGTGAAGTGAATAAGCGAGAGAAACGAGCGCAATGAACGGCCCGCGGTTTTAGTATTCACGTGTCATGACTTCCTTCATGCGGTTCTTTCTTATTATTACAGTGAGCTTGCGAACCGCGTAGACGAGAAAACGAAACTAAATTATAAACTTGTGCATGAATTAAGTGAGTGAACGAGTGAGCGACCTAATGATTATTCCTAGACCCAGAGGTGAAAGCATACAGTGAGTAAAAGGGCGCGTACAGCAGCAAAGAGCCCAAAATTAAGGTCTTTTTACAGGGCTCTTAACATTCACTTCGTTCATGCATTCATTTATTCAATTTCGAGCGTGAGAAGACGAAGTGAATGGGCCCTTTTTGATTCTATTTGCGCATACTTGTAATATAATTCACGCGTATACGCAAATATTCTTATAAAGGGGGTTCGTTTCGCTCCCTTATTATATTACTACGAAGTGATAGAGCGTTATAATTACAAACGAAGTGAATGCAAGGAACGTAGTGTGTGAACTAAATTAAATTAGCGATTGAACGAAGTAAACAAGAGATTTCTACTGAAAAAATCCTCAATCATAAGCCGTGTCCTGGTACTCGCTAAAAGACCCAGCGAAATACAGTAGTTTTAGTGGGTCTTTTGCAGGACATACAATATAATATTATTAACGGGCTAATTTCATAAATAAAATTCAAGGCGTGAAAGAACGCGCGATTTTCTTATTAAATTTACTAGCCCGTGCAAAACGTCCACATTAAATATACTAAATTCATGCGTAAACTTGTAATGTAGTATTTTTAAGGGGCTTTTTGCCCACCGTAATTATGTTATAGTTGTAGTGGTTTCGTTCATACTTTTAATGCGCTTTCATGCTTTCACTTCGCTACATTATAAAGTCGCATTAAAATCATTCTAATTATGAGAATGAAGTTGGCCGCACGGTAATAATGTTATACTTCGGTCGCTACCACGAAGTACTTTAGCTTCTGATACTCATAATGATCCACAAAGAAAGCTCTATGTATTGCTTTCTTTTATTGGAAATATATCGCCCCCCTCTAAAAACAGTTTTTGTCATCATGAACGGCCGGGCCTCTGCTGGCTGTGCTTCTCTTTACTAGAAGACACTCCTCTTCACCTCCTTCTCGTTTTGGACAAGGCACCCACATGTCGAGAGCCATTTCATGAAAGAGCGGCCTCGTACTAGAAATGCATTCTGCCACTAGCTTCTCGTATGTCTTATCTAAAGGCCTTGCGGCACGGGCCGCCCTGGCCGTCTGAAAGCTAAAACTCGGGCTTGGGTTTAGGGGTTTAGGGAGCGCAGGGAGTCGGGACGTAATAAAGAAGAGTACAGTAAGAAGAAGAAGAAGAAGAAGAAAGAAGAAGAAGAAAAAGAAGAAGAAGAATCAAAACAAGAAGAAAAGTTAAGAAGAAAAAGAAGAAGAAAAAAATAGAAGAACAAGAAGAAGAAAAAAAATAAAAAACAAGAAAAACAAAAGAAATAATAATAACAAAAAAAAAGAATGAACAGGAAGCAGAAGAGAAGTAAAAACAGGAAGCGAGAGCCGAGACGCGCGCGCCTGCTTGCTTGCGCGCGCGCCTGCTTGCTTGCGCGCGCGCCTGCTTGCTTGCGCGCGCGCCTGCTTGCTTGCGCGCGCGCCTGCTTGCTTGCGCGCGCGCCTGCTTGCTTGCGCGCGCGCCTGCTTGCTTGCGTGCGCGCCCTGCTGCTTGCGCCGCGCCGATTGCTTGCGCGCGCGCATGCGTGCTTGCGCGCGCGCCTGCTTGCTGCCGCGGCCCCTGCCTGCTGCGCTGCGCGGCTGCTCTTGGCGCGCGCCTTGCTTGCTTGCCGCGCGCAGGTGCTTGCTTAGCGCGCGCGGCCTGCTTGCTTGCGGCGCGAGCTATCGATTGCTTGCAGCGCGCGGCCTGATTGCTTGCGAGCGCGCTGCTTGCTTGCGCGCGCGCCCTGCTTGCTGCGGCGCGCGCCTGCGTGCTTCGCGGAGCGCGCCTGCGTGCTTGAGCCGCGCGCAGCCTGCTTGCTGCGCTGCGCGCGGCATGCCCCGTGCTTGCTTGCGCAGGGGCTGAGCCTCCTGGCTTGCGCGCGGCGCCGGCTTGCTTCCGATTTGCGCGCGCCTGATGCTGAGCGCGGCGCGGCCTGCTGCTTGCGCCGCGCGGCGGCATGCTTGCTTTGCGCGGCGCGCCATGCTTGCTTTTTTCGGCGCGTGCGCGCGCCTGCTTGCTTTTTTTTTTTGTGGGGGGGGCGGGCGCGGCGCGCAGCTGCATTGTTTTTTGGCGCGCGCGCGGCCCTGCTTGCTTGCTGCGCGCGCCTTGCTTGCTTGCGCGCGCGCCTGCTTGTTGCGCGCGCGCGCATGTTGCTTGCGCGGCGCGCGCCTGCTTGCTTGCGCAGCGCGCGCCGCTTGCTTTTGCGCGCGCGAGCCTGCGTGCTTGCGCGCCTCGAGCGCTGCTGCTTGCGACGGGCGCATGCGCATGCTGCTTGCGCGCTTGAGACGCTGCTTGCTTGCTTGCGCGCGCGCTGCTTGCTTGTTGCGCTGCGCGCCTGCTTGCTTGCTTGCGAGGCAGCGGACTGGCTTTTTTTTGCTTGCTGCGCGCGCGCTGCTGGCTTGCTTGAGCGCGCGCACTGCTTGCTTGCTTGCGCAGCGCGCCTGCTGCTTGCTTGCGCGCGCGCCTTGCTTGCTTTGCTGCGCTGCGAGGCACTGCTTGCTGCGCGCTGCGCGCATGCTTGCTTGTGGCGCAGCGCGGCCTGCTGCTTGCGCATGCGCGCGCCTGCTTGCTTGCGCGCGCGCGCCTGCGTGCTGCGCGCCGTGCGCGCCTGCCTTGCTTCGCGCGGCGCGCCTGCTTGCTTTTGCGAGCTGCGCGCCCGGCTTGCTGCGCGCGCGCGCCTGCTTGCTGCGCTAGCGCGCGCCCTCTGCTTGCTTTGCGCGCGCGCGCCTGCTTGCTTGCAGCTGCCGCGCGCCTGCTGGCTTGCCGAGCGAGCGGCGCTTGCGCGCGAGCGCCTGCTTGCGTGCGCGCGAGCGCCTGCTTGCTTGCGCATCGCGCGCCTGCTTGCTGCGCGCTGCGCGCTGCTTGCCTTGCGCCTGCGCAGCGGGGGGGGGGGGGGGGGCCTGCTGCTTGCGGCTGCGCGCGGCCTGCTTGCTGCGCCGCGCGCGCCTGGCTTGCTTGCGCTGCGCGCGCTGCCTTGCTTGCTGCGCGCGCGCGCCTGCTTGCTTGCGCGCGCGCCTGCTTGCTTGCGCGCGCGCCTGCTTGCTTGCGCGCGCGCCTGCTTGCTTGCGCGCGCGCCTGCTTGCTTGCGCGCGCGCCTGCTTGCTTGCGCGCGCGCCTGCTTGCTTGCGCGCGCGCCTGCTTGCTTGCGCGCGCGCCTGCTTGCTTGCGCGCGCCTGCTTGTGCGCGTGCTCGCGCTCGCTCGCGCGCGCGCGCGCGCGTGTGTGCTCGGGCGTGCGCGAGAGCTTGAGCGCGCGTGCTCATTGGCATCAACGGGGGGTCAAAAGTCGCAACACGCACGTCCAAAAGAACGACGAAACCCATGTTTTCCCGAGAAAAAACACGTATTCTCCGAGGTTGGGCGCCTTTTTCTGTTCCCGGCCCTTGCCCCCAGGCGAGCATCACGAGCATCAGCAGCCTGGGCCCGCATGCGAACAGGTGGCTATAGACCCCTTGGTTTTGGATGCCTTGGCCGCTGTCGCCCGCCCCCACCCCCCAGGGCTTCGGGGAGCTGCCCTTGGAGCAGCGCCAACCCACGCGACGTGCGCACGGTTGGCGCTGCGTGCATACACGGCAGCCATAACGAGGACGTTTTGAACAGTTTTTCGCACAACACGCAAAACAACACGGTATTTACCACGTTTTTCGGCCCCTCGGACCCCCCCCCCCCCAAGCGAGTGTCATGAGCATCAGCGAGGCCCTCATGAGCATCAGCGAGGCTCCGGAGCCGGGACCTAAGGGCCCTGGAGAAATGAAGGGCTCATGATGCTCACCCGTGGGTGCGCATCGTGAGCGTCGGCTGACCCCCCCGAAACCGTGGGTGTCAATGATGCTCACCGTGGAGGCGCGGCAGTGCCCCAAAAAAGGAGGTGTGTGTCGAGACACGCGAAAAACACGGTATTTACGATGTTCTGGCTTTGTTGAGGCGCCCGGCCCTCCTGTGGCCCCGGAGGCGGGTCGCTGATGCTCATGATGCTCGCCCCTGTTGAGGCGTCGGTACCCACCCAAAACTTGAGGTATATGGTCTTTTTTCGCATGTTCGCCCAATGTCAAAAAGCAGGGTCGATGGGTCACGCATCATGAGCCCTCCAGGGCGTTTGGCGGCCCGCCAAAAACGCAGAAAAGCATGGCATTTACGATGTTTTCGGCACTTCCACGCATTCGCGTTTGGGACCCCGCTGCCCTCCCGGGGCTCCCCCCCGGAAGGAACCATGCGATTTTCAGGGCCGGTCGGCGACACGGGCGGCAGCCCGTAAAAGGCAAGCCTTTAGGCTGGCCGTGCTCCGCACTGGACCACAACGGCCAGGCCGGATTGAAGGGCTGACGCCACTGCCGCCGACCCCGCAAAGGGGCGGCCGGCAGCGGGGAGAAGATGCGGGCGGGCACAGCAAGAATGTAGGGGGGGATAGGGGGGGCGGGTTGGGCTCTGTGGGGTTAGGGGACGGGGGGGTGGGCAAAGCAAGGGTCGGGTGTGGGAGCTCAAGCGGAGTTTTTTTGTGTGAGTTGGGCTTTCCCAGCGCTCGACCCCAAGAGCGGGGTCGGCGGATGTTTTGCTTCTCTTATGTTCAACGAAGAACCGGCAACAATGCACAGGGAAACCTCGGTTCATTTCCTTTTCCCTTCCATCATAAACAAGAGGCCCTTTAGGACCTTAGGACAATAATAGTGTACTTTGGCGCCGCAATAAACTTATTATATTGTTTTTAAAATACGGGCTTCATTAACTGGCAATCCTTTCAGAAAAACGCACGATTATCATACTATACGTGAATACAATGCGAATAGAGCGACCTTTGTCGACGAACTCCTAGTGAATGAAGAGAGTGAGCAAAGTTAATTTGTGAGGGAGTGAGTGAAACGAATACACGCGCGAAATTACCTTGCGAATGAACGAAATGGGGGGTTCAAGGGGACTATATAGAAACCAGTATTCGCCCCCCCCCCCCCCCTTCATAGTAGCTTCATGAATTTATAAGTAGTGCACGAAATCCATTAAAGTACGAACGAAGTGGGGGATCCAACAGACAGCAGTCTATGACGATTGACTGCCAAGGAACAATCATTCAAGAAGCATTCTATCTTTCTTGGGGGTTTTGTTCGCTTTTTCACTCACGCACTTACAATATGAATTCGTGCGTGCGTTCATTCACTTCGTTCTCTACACGGTATTAATATAATAGGGGCGTGCAAACACTTTAGTATAAGACAAAGCCGCCCCCCAAACTGAATCCCTGTCGCCTGGGTCCTCAGGCCAGCCAGTGGAAGGCGCAGTGTACACCTCCTGCGGGGAGGTCGCAGCTTTCCTCGGCTTTGCAGAGGCTACCTGAAGTTTTGGGCATGGGATTCCAGAGGTTCAGGGTGTGGGCCAGCATGGGCTCTTGTGCGTTTGCTACAGCTGGTTAAGGCGGAAAGAACCAGAGGAGCTAAGCATCACAACTGCAGTTCATCGTGAGAATCATGCGCATCGAGCCTCACAAGAGGCTGCTTGTGAGTCCTATACCACAGCATTACGTCCTAAGCCCGCATCCCAAATCGCTCAACCCTAAACCTGCAACAGATGTTCAACCTTAAGCCCTATATGAACCTTATGCCACGCTGGCCAGGAACTGCGAGCCACGCATGTGCGCTCAAGGCCTTGGCCTCCACACCCGCAGGGTCCGATTGCATGATTACCTGTGTATACAGTTTGGGGTCGAAATCGGAAAGTAGAATGCCGTATGCCATATAGCATACCATAGTCTGTACTGTAGTCGAAGATAGTCTACTAGAGTGTTACTTTGGGGCCGTATTGATTGCTGGTAGTGCACTTGGATCCTTAGGGTTAGACTGAGTCATACTGCTTTCAGGATCCCAAAAAGGGAGCCTCGCCCGGCTGTCGACCAAAAAGCCGTTGTTTTGAAGTGGCCTCGATTTTGCGCGTTCTTAGTTCGAGAGGTCAGTCTCAGCTTGCCGTCTTGATTTACACCAGCTTTTGCAAGCAACCAGAAATTGTGCAGAAACAGGTTGGCTCGGGTGAAGTTTTTGGAAACGAAACAATGACATTGGCTGCATTACCCAGCCAGCAAAGGTGCCCTCATTGTTGCAGCTGTGACCCCAGGAAATGATGGCAACAAAGCAGAAACGCTATCACATCATACCTTCTGCCTCCTCCCGATATTCCATACCTCCTAGTCTCCTAAACACTGTTTGCTTAGACAGAGAAGTTTTAGGCGTGAGGGCACTTGCATGCTGACTTCACGTGCATCGGCGCAGCTCTGGATCTTGTAAGTTTCAGACCCCCAACTTCTGCGCAGCTTTTAGCTCCTCTTTGCTATGGGGATTGTTAGAGATGCCCACTTTGAGCTCCTGAGAACTCACAAGGTCTGAGCACGAGCGGCCCAACATGACAAACTCCGCAGCACTACAGTTTGGGAATTGGCATGACCCCACCGTCCATCGGCCCAAGACATTCTGTTTGATGAGCTGGCGATGTCAAGTCTTGCAAGTTAACTTTCTGAAAGTGGATCGAGGATGAGGGGGTATCGGGTCCTCTTGACTTGCGCCCCAGGTTCTATCGCCTTAAGTTGGGATGGCCGTGGCAGGAAACAAGAGCTGTCGACGAGATGTTCGGGATGTCAGACCCCGAAAGGCTTCACTTTAAGTTCCATCTTTTGTAAGGCTGCCGTGACAGCAAGCACAAGGAATGCGGAACATCACAGTTTAGTCAGACACCGCCGCAGCACCACATTTTTGAGGATTCCCGCAAACGCGGGTCAGGCTTGAATTAGGGTCAACATCGCGCCATGATAGAAGGCTTGTGCCCACCTGGTGGGAGAGCAGCCTGCCAGCAGTGCGTTGCCGTCTGCGGTTTGTGCTAGACAGGTTCCTAAGCAGGATTCTAGTTTTTGAGAGCCGCAAGAGCGGCCTAGCAGATTTGCTGAAGCAACAGGGATGACATTAGTTCTCGACCAAGTGGCCTTGACTGAGATTGGGAGAGAGAGAGAGAGAGAGAGAGAGAGAGAGAGAGAGAGAGAGAGCGAGAGAGAGAGAGAGAGAGAGATTTTTTGGGTCTACGTGGGGCGCAGACCTCAATACGCGCAACGCTCATTGAAGCCAGATTCTTTGGACTCGCCATGAAAATCGAACCGGAAACTCGCATGCGACAAATCGTACGAGAGAAGCGCTGGCTTGACGAGGAGTCCACAGGCTCGGGCACTCACCTTGAGCTCCTAAACCTCAAAGGCTCAAACCCTCACGTCTTGACTCAGAGCCCCTTAGCCCTCGAAGCCTAGGCCTATGCCTGGCCGCCTCAAACCAACCTCCTCGCCATCGCCCAGGTGGAGGTGGACATCTTCTTACACGAGGAGGTGCGGGAAGGGACCGCTACAGTTGGGGTTACTGGTAGGGTCTCGCATGTCCGAGAAAGCCGGGCCCCCTTTCCGAGCCTGGGTTCTTCCTTGATTCCATTGGTTGAGGGTGCTGAAATATGTCTGGGTTTAGGGATTAGGGTTCAAGAAAGTTAAGCTTTGAGAGCAGATCCAAAAGCTTCAGCATAGGAGCCCCTGGGTAAGCATGAGAGACCAATCCCGTGCACCAAATCCAGATCCGTTCGAGGTAGTGCTCCGCTGTTGCGGCTTGCCCTGTGCAGCTTTATGAACCAGTTTGCATAAGTCTGGGGTTTAGGTCTCCCTACCTGTGCCTTGAGCAGGGTGAAAGTGTTGAAGGATAAGTGAGCCTTCCTTGCTTAGATCTCCCAGTTATGTGTAGGATGTATCTTCATCAGTTTCCCTTGGAGAATCTCGTGTGAGGCTTCGGCCATAAGGAGTATTCTAGAGTATTCTATAGCATTCGAAAAAGAATGTATGGCATATTATAGTTTCCTTTGTGCTAGGCATTTCGGCCCCAGGCAGCTGTTGAGCCTGCAAGGCGAAGTTGACCTTCGGCCCTCAACCCCAGTTCATTCGCAATATCCATTCACAGTCCTCCTAGACATGTGCAAGAATCTCCTCATTATTTGGAAGCATCTTGTTCCAGCGCCCTGCACCCCCAGCCCCAGGCACCTGCACAAGGACAAAATTGGTCCGTCAGAGGTTCCATGCATGACCTGCGCCCCAAACGACCAAGACAGAGCAGCAGCCCAACGAGAAAACAGTCATTTCAAGTCCGCACGCGCGAACATCGCCTTCGTCCGTGCCATGACCAGCAAGGCTTGCCCTGCGGGCTTTCGGATGTGTATAGATGTTAGTCGACATTTTGCGGTGGCGGTTTAAGCTTCTCATTATGGTCTTGATCATGGGGATATATGCATATATGCGGCAGTTGACCTGCTTACCGCGTGGCGTTGCCTGATTTTGCCCAGGCTTCGTTCAGAGTGTTTTAGGGGGTTAGGGGACACAGAACGGCCCAAATGAAGCAAGAAGGTGTTCCTGGACATCGACATCGATGGCGAGCTGGCGGCTTTCAAGCTCGGCCAGGCCTTCGTGGAGGCCTGTCACGGACAATTAGACGGCTGTAGTGGCGGATCCGTCTTCAGAAAGCTGCCGCCCTCGTTTGGTTGCTGTAAGAGCTACCGGGCTAAAGTGATGGTTTGTGCTTGCTGGGGACGTGTGTCGACCTGTCAGGCCAACGACATCAAGTACTCGCTGAGCTCCAAGGCAGGGAGGGCCTTCGAAACGCTCGAACCGGAACCGTTTCGAAAAATCTGGGACACGCGCACGCATCCTGACGCACACAAGCAAAAGCCTGCACAGCCCATTCAGCTGGGTGGCGGCACTTGCGACGGCTTGCAGCCTTAGAATCTCTAATTGTGCTGTCAACCGCACAAACCAGCAGTCACCCTCATTGACCTATTGAGCAGTGAGGTTTTCAAGGTTGCTTGAAGTAGGAACCTTGACAAGAACCTCAACGAAAACTTCAAGAAGATCCTCCATGATATCCTTAGGGGCTACTTGAATCACAGGTTTATACGAGGAGCAAAACTCGCTACGAAGATAATTGTCGTGATAATGGTCGTCCTTCGCTAGAACATGAACCCCAAATCGTCCTGACAAGGACGTCCTGGCGCTCGGGGGCTCGGAGCTCTCGCGGCTGCCGGAGCTTTTCGAGGCACTCCCCGGGGCTTGAAGTACAGGGTTGGCTTTTGGGTTTAGGGTTTAGGGTTTAGGGTTTAGAGTTTAGAGTTTAGAGTTTAGGGTGTAGAGTTTAGGGTTTATGGTTTGAGGGCCTTTGGGGTCTTGGGGTTGGGGGTTTTGAGGGTCTGAGATTTCGGGTTGAGGGTTGCGGTGTTTTCGAGTCTGCGTTTTCGGGGTTGAGGACGGGTCGGGAAGCGGGGGGGGGGGGGGGGTTGGCACTCACACAAAAGGCCATCGAGATCCAAAGAGTCATTGTCAACTTGTTTGTATGTTTCGTTGAATACGTGCTCTCTGCCCCTGTCCCTTATGCTTCAGGTCCAAAAGTCCAAAACCGATCATCACAATCCCTCTCACCCTAACTGCCCTGTGCACGTCACCGCCTGCTAGTCTGACTACGAATGGAGTCAGAAGGGCAGAGCATTGTCCGTGCCTCAGGTTGAGCGTGCAGGGTTTGGGGGCTAGGCGCGTATGAACCCAAAAGCCTACAGTTACTTGCGCTGCCAGTGCCATTTGCAGGAACCCCTAGACCCTACAACCGAAAATCCCTGCACCACCAACATCCCAATGTGCGGGATCAATCCACAGTGGCCCTTTGCGAGACCCAGGCTAACATGCATAGTAAGGCTCCGATGGATCCTCCCCATTTTGGAACCCGTAAGCTAGCACCCTTGAGCCCTGAACATTTAAACTGTAAACTCTATCAAAACCTATAAACTGAAAAACCTCTATACACCTGAAAAACATCTTATAAACCCTCGAAGGCCCGACCCCAAAAGGCATCCTTTTTTTGAAACGCGAAGGTTTAAGCCGCCCCAGCAGCGCGTGGTTGCACGGAGCTGTGCAGGGATTTTTTTTTTGAAGGGCTTCTCAGGGTTTAGTCAGGGTTTAGAGGGCTTTTAAAGGGCTTTGAAGGGTTCTCGGCTCAAGGGTTTCAGGGTTTTAAGGATGGTTTCAGGGGTTCAGGGTTTAAGGGGTTCAGGGTTTGAGAGCTGCCGGGGACACGGGGATGTTCAGTTCTGTCTTTCCCTCACTCTCTGTCTATACACATGTTATACGTCTGATCATGCATGCATTTTTGCATATTTATTTGCAAGCCTCTTTTGCCAAGGTTGGTGAAGGTTTGCTGTATCCATGCTTCGTCTTCATGACTTTCTGATCGCATCCTTCCATGCTCCTTTCATGCACACGAAGACTCGTCGACAGCTCAGCTGTATTGCGCGGACCTTGCAGTCCTGATTCCCGAGCCCGACTGCTTCGACGCCGAAACAAAGAAAGCCTACGAAAGACTCATCAAGGAACCTAGAACCCCCGAAGCCCTACAAACACTATAAAGCCTTAGCCTTAGCCGATGCTTCCTTTCCGTCGGGTCCGAGGTCGAGCTCTTTGACAAGGAGAGCCCGATGGCCTGCACCAACTTCAAGGCGTGATCGTGGGTGTGACGATTTTCGGGGGTGTTCGGGGTGTTTGGTGTGTGGGGCTGCGCGCCCGTCTGCCATGTTAAGGCCGGGCCATGCAAAGCTGCATGCGAGCCCCTAGTTCCAAGCTTCACACCGTGAGCTTCGCACCTTGGGCTCCTGACCGCTAGCATAAAGGCTGTCCTTGGGTCCGAAACCCTGACCCTAACACCCCAGACCCGATAAACCCTGGACCCGAAATCTGCAACCCTGAAACCCTCAAAACCCTCAAGCCCATAAACCCCAAACCCCAAAAGCGCTGAGCAGCAAAAAAGCTCGCGTTGAGGCCTTCTGCACTGGGGAGAAGGGCAAGTCCAAGGAGTCGGGCAAGGCGCGCGGTTTTCACGTGGAGAGGGTCTTTTTTTAGTTTTCTTTTTTTCTGTTTTTGTCCCGCAGGTTTAGGGTTGAGATTCGACGGAAGCCTCCGTCTTTTTTGGGGTGGAGCAAGGCTGTGTAAAACTGCGGCTTCTGTAGGTTCCTTTCTGGGCGTCTGACCCCAACCCGGGCTCGAAGCACCGCAGGACACGGAAATCCGCGAGAGAAGTGGGTTTCAGCAACCATCCTTTGAAATCAGAAGAATAGTTGAAAAGCACGGAACACAAATCTAGGGATTCTAGGGTTTGGGATGTTGAGTTCTGGGTCTCACAGTTTCAATGCCGATTAAGGTTTGGGTCAGGTTGTCTTTAGGGGCTGAGTTGTTTGAGGGCTAGTTGTCTTAATAAGGTTTAGCGGTTTAGCGTTCTAGGGTTTAGGGGCTTTTAGAGTTTGGGGACGTCCGCTGGCTGATGTCGTCTGTCCCCGAAACTCGCTTGATTTTGTTGAACGCGTCTTGTTTTGTTTATACCTTATGTGATCTTGATTTTTGAGTTCCGCGTTTTGATTTCGGATTTCTTCTTTGTGGGGTCTGGCTTTCTGACTTCTTTTGGGTTTCCTGGTTTGCTCTCCTCTGTTTTCGATTCTGTTTTTTGGATCTCTCCGTGTCCATTGTGGGAACCCCCTTAGAATCGGGTACCCGCTAATGTTAGGAATGCAGCCCTGTCTTCCTCTGGCGGTCCAAGCCCTCCACCCTTTGCCCACAAAATGGAGGTCCTGCAAAGTCTCTTCGTGGTAAACCACCCGCCTGCACCGCTCCCTTTGCCTTCAGGAGATGTGCTATCGGAATGTGCCCTTCCACAGGATCATCAAGGGCTTCATGATGCAGGCAACGGCGTGAGGGCCGGTGAAAGCCTCATCGAGCTTGATTCTGAAGGCATGTTCGTTCTGTGCGTTGTGAGGGTTACCCGGCAGGGTGGCGACTTCGTCACCGGCACCGGTGCGGGCGGCGAAAGCATCTACGGCAAGAAGTTCAAGGCTGGGTGGGCATGGAAGTCCGAGTTCAGGATTTAGGGTCTAGGGAACCCTCTAAGCGCCCGTCTTGCACTCCCAAACCTTTAGACCTCATGACCCTGCGTTTGTCGCGCTTTTTGCTCTAAAGCCCGGGCATGGTGTAGTCAGGACGACGCCGGTGGGCTCAAGCTCAAGCATGACGCCCGAGGCACCACGATTCCCAGCCGGCATTCAAGGGTTTAGTGATTTGAGGTTTTCGGGGCTTCGAGTGTTGAGGGGGGCATGCAGAGAAAGGATCGGGAAGCGCACCGTGGCGCGGCTTCATCCGGGGGACTCGGCCCGATACTGTAGCCTTGCTTTAATCACCAACCTCTACAGCAGGTCCCTGAACCTATTTCCCTTAGGTGTTTCAAAATGTTTCATAGGACATCACGGAGCTTCCGCATTTGCTCGTGGATGAGTTGCTCACGGCATCGCCCAAGAGATACGGGTCAGAAGTCTAGGTGCCCGAGATTGGATGTGGCCGCCATGCCTTTGGACTTGTTCAGATTGGCAATCTAGTGCCCATCCTTTGTTAGCTCTAAACTCCACGATTTTGTTTCAGCGGCTATTTTAGGGTCGTGGCCTCCACAGGCATCGTCTCTATGTCCAACACGGGTGCGGGGCCATAGTTTCCATGTGCATGGCATGTCACGCGGTATCGAGGTAGCCACAGCAACCATCTTGTGGAGGCATCTTGGAGCCTGAGGCAAGAACTCGAACACCTGCCAGTTCTTCATCACGTTCGGTGGACCCGGCTTGGTTGCTGCATGCTCAGTGCATGGTGGTTGCATAGGGTACTGGTGAAGTGGTCCACTGGCCGAGCAGTATCAGGGCACAGCAGCGAGGCGATTAG
Organism: Symbiodinium natans; assembly: GCA_905221605.1. Taxonomy (NCBI): domain Eukaryota; class Dinophyceae; order Suessiales; family Symbiodiniaceae; genus Symbiodinium; species Symbiodinium natans. Next base: position 697,748 of record CAJNDS010002590.1, on the reverse strand, counting down.
GAAAGTCCTCGAGGCTCGGAGGTGCAGATGCACTGCAGATACTGCATAAGAGTATCATAAGAGCCTTTTCTTGCATCGGGTGAGATGCCAAGTCGAAGCTACACGTAGGCGAGCTGAAGCAGCTCAACGGCAAGCACGTCGTCATCGGCCGTGTGGTGGAGGGGATGGAGGCAGGTCGAGAACCGCTTCCTTTCGGTTTTCGAGTCGGTGTAAGGTTTAAGGCTTTTGGGTTTCACGGTGCAGGGTGTTACAATTTTCAGTGTCGGCTACTTTCTGAAAGGAATGTCGAATGATAATTCAGTGGGTGTGGTGGGGGATTTGGAGCATTCGACCCTCCCAAGCACTTCTCCAACACGATAAGTGATTGTGGCGCAGGAGCCGGCGTGCGCACAAGGATTGCTTAGGGCCAAGCATGACATGCCATGACACTGCGCGAACCTGATAGCTTTGGAGAAGGGTCATAGCTGCACAGCTATTCTGAATCTGCACATCCCTTAGCAACATGGCAGAGCAAAGCCACCCATGTGGCAATTTTTAAACAACATGTGTGATTTCATTCCGTGCGCCCCGAAGGTCATTGACCGGATGGAGGCCGAAGCTGGCACCGAAAAGGAGGACGGCAGGGAAGGGCTTGGGCTATGCCTTTTCTTTGGCTGGGAGGTCGTGGATGCGCTCATGGGGTTCATGTTGTGTGCGACGCAACATGCCAGTTCCGAGACTGCAAGATGAAACTTTCATGAAGTGCAACAAAGGGAGCGTTGGGGTTTGTGCAGGGTTTCGGGTTCAGATCTTTGTGTCGCGTTCGGAGGATAAGCCTCAGCTCCCAGTTGCCCAGATCCGAGAGTGGTATGCTGGGTTGGAGGGGTTTGGCATTCAGGATTACATAAGGGGAATCTAGGGTTGAGCGGGTGAGGGTTTGGGCGTTCAGCAAGTTAACTCAAGGCACCCGAGGTCCAAAATCCTCCAACCCGATCATCTTGCCTGAGCACCTCAATCCATGGCCTTGGTGCCCAAGCAGCCGCCGAGGTCATCGTGGATTGCGGCCTAGTTTCCTGAGCCGTGCGGCTTGGGCACCACATACGCGCTTCGAGCCGGCGCCGAAAGAAGCTCTCACGACCCCAATCTTGACACCCGAACCCCAAGACCTCGCTGCAAAAACCCTCCGGCAAGACCCTTCCGCCGCTTGGTGAAGGAATGAGGCCATGAAGCACATGGTGGCCATGTCTCATGTCATTGTGGAATGACCCGCAGGGGACCCACCTGGCGCCACCGGCATTTGGCTGAGGCCAATGACTTGACACATCTTGAGAGTCAGCTGTGCACTGAGGTGGTTCATGTCTTGGGCAGGCTTGCATGAACCCAGGCGCTGGCAGAGTTTAGGATCTGAAACCAGCATGTTCAAAAACATGTTGAAGCGCGTTGGGCATTGGTGCATCGGCCATTGCACAGTCCCAGAGAAAACATGGAAACATGGGTTTATGATGGAGGTCAATGGCCAGTACAGCTGTGACCACCTAAATCATCCCAAAACTTGGACAGTTGACCGTAGCTTTTGACATGTTTTGACCCATGGACACACGGATATCTAGAGAGAAGCATTCTACCATCATGGCCATGTCTAGATCTTGGCAATCCAAGAAAATGAGCTCAGGATGGAGCACAACACCACGTGTTTTTTCATGATTTTTTCGTCCACCAGCAGTTTCAGCTGGTGCTTTCTTTTCATTTTGCCATTCCACATAACTTTGTGCGTTCTTTCAGCTGGTGTCCAGGTACTACCAAGAGCATGTCTAACCTGCGAAGTCCAAAATTCATGGGTTCCTGAAAGTTTCTAATGTTCAAAAGGCTCATAGTCTTATAGGTGGTGTAAAATCCTCCCAGCGCGGCGCGCAGGCGGCGCTTGCGTCGAGCATTGGACCTGGAGCCCACTGAGCTGCTTGAAGCGCCGCATCCTCAGACATTGGTCAATTGGGAGAAGCTGGGTCTTTTCTGGGCAGAAGGGCTGGTCAGCTAGGCTTCGTTAAATTTGTTGCAACACATGATGGTTATGCATGGATTGAGGTCTCCCCTAACAGTCAAGTCCAGCATCCACTAAAGTCAAGCTGACCACAGGTCGTAATGCCTGGTTCGGATTGGTGGTTTGGAATCCTAGATGCATCCAGTCGCACTCAACCTTGCACAGGGTGGCTTCCCAGAAAACCCAACCCAACGGACTCGAAACCAGCAGTTTCTCAATCAACGAGTCATTGTGTCAATGACCCCATCCGGCGGAGATGGCAGGATATCGTTCGGCCATGGCTTCAGTGGGAAGTGTTTGCAGTTGCGATTTCTGCATGGCTTGGCAAGTTCATGTTTAACATCCTGAAACCCATTCAGATACTCTGAAAAGGCAAAGGTGAATCGCATCTACGGGACTGTCGCGACTGTCCATCGTTCAACATGGTGTAACCACCCTCCACATAACTGGAAAAATGTGGAAATCCATGGAACATTGCACAATTTTGAAGCTGCACCATTTTCGTTTTTGTCGCGCAGATCGCATTTCGGGCTCGAGGATTTCTGCAAATTTCTCATCAAGTGTCATCACTTGTCGATGCCACAGCGGAATCCAGCTGTGCCTTGTAGTCAACGTAGCCATGAGTAGGAATTGCATCGAGTTTATCACGGAGCCCGTATGGTCGGACGAACCCTTCACCAAGCCTTTCCCCCCAGACCCTCGCATCAAGCGCAGCGTGTGTGCGGATTGTTGTGCGGGCGGCTTGGCATCAGCACTCAAAGTTCGAGGCATCCCCAATGGCTCCACGCCAATGCCTGAAGAGGAAGCGAAAGATCTCCTGAAGAAGTTGGAGGGCAATTGGCACATCCAGGTTCTCGAGAAGATGCCGAAGCGCGATGGAAAATACGGCATTCAGGATTCAGGATCCTGTTTATGATCAGGTGATGGTCCAAGACAATTTCTACGTTTTGTCCGGAGGGACTCGCATCGGCCTCACCATGAAGGAACTCTTTCATTTCTACCAGGGGCCTAAGCAGGAGATCTACTGTGATTACATTGGTAGCCAGCTGGTGAAGATGGACTTTGAAGGCGGTGAAGTGGAGGTCAAGAACGGCGTAGGTGAGAGGCTGCTCTGGCAGCGGGCCTGGAAGAAGGATGGCTTGCCCCCTCCCCAGCAGAGCATGTGACGCTTGTGACGCTTGTGCCGGCCGCTGTGTCGGTTGTGGCTGACCATAAAATGTGGAGCCTGAGAGGCTGAGAGGCACAGATCTCGTGAACACATCGGACTGTGCAGTTTTTCAGCTTTTCGAAGTTGCGGAGTCCATTAAGTGGAATCCAGAATCCGACAGTTTGAGAATTGCCGAAGGCTGCCGGCATTTCCGATGAGTAGAGCTTTGTCGGCTGGTATGGGCAAAGTTCAAACAAGCAGCAAAGCCAGCTGGGAGTTTCAGAACGATACGCTTAACCAGGAAAGTATTCATGACATGCGTATCGAGAGGTTTCGAGGATCCCCCGATTATTTTTGCTATGTCGATTAGAAGCCCCTAGATCGGCTCAGCGTCGACCTGCCGCTCGTGGCGAACTAGGAGTTGGGTGGTAACCCAAGTGGTTGGGCGATGGAAGAAGAATACAGCTAGACGCCGAAACTCGCCCGAAAAAACAAATCGGGGTTAGCGTAAGGGTCTGAGGTCTACGCATGCTTAGCTGTGGCAGGGCGTTCTTGTTGCAGGCTCCGAATATTACCTTTTTCATTCTTAAAATGCTCAACCCCAAAAGATCTGGGCATCGGGGGGGGGGGGGGTAGGGGGCAACCACCCTTAATCACCCGAGCCCAAATCGCCGTCAAAACTCCATGCTCCTGCTTTTCGGGAGTTCTGAGGCCAGACCCAAGAAGTGTTCGGCACGGGCCCTGGCGCTTGGGGCTTTGGACTTGGTGTCGAACAAACCCATATTGCGTTGAGGCAAAGTCATCGAGCGCCGCCTGAAGTAGGAACGGCGCCAAAAAGGCCGCTGACGCGAACGAGTCCCTTAAAGGGAACGCCAGTGCGAGAAAAACAATCAATGATAGTAACATGACTTTCACTCAGACTCCTGCTAGATGCACCCATGATCTGGCCTCCGCCCCGAATGCCCAGAAAAAGAATCCAATCTCAAGGGCTCTAAAAAGGCTAACACAGCTAGACTCCGAAACCCTCCAAAAAATCAATTCGGGTTTAGGGTTTGGGTTTAGGGCTTGGGGTTTAGGAGGGTTCAGGGAGGGGCGGAGAGAGGCGGAGAGAGGCGGAGAGGAGAGAGGTGGAGAAAGGAGAGAGGTGGAGAGAGGCGGAGAGAGGCGGAGAGAGACGGAGGAGAGGCGGAGGAGAGGCGGAGAGAGGCGGAGAGAGACGGAGAGAGAGAGGCGGACAGGAGAAGAGAGGAGAGAGGAGAGAGGAGAGAGGAGAGAGGAGAGAGGAGAGAGGAGAGAGGAGAGAGGAGAGAGAGAGAAGAGAGAGCAGAGAGAGGAGAGAGAGAGAGCAGAGAGAGAGGAGAGAGAGGAGAGAGAGGGAGAGAGAGGAGAGCGAGGAGAGAGAGCAGGAGAGGAGAGAGAGGAGAGAGGAGAGAGAGGGAGAGGAGAGAGAGAGAGAGGAGAGAGAGAGGAGGGAGAGAGAGGAGAGAGAGGAGGAGAGGGGGAGGGAGGAGGAGGAGGGAGGAGGGAGGAGGAGGGAGGAGGGAGGAGGGAGGCGGGAGAAGGAGGGAGGAGGAGGAGGGAGGAGAGGGAGGAGGGAGGAGGGAGGAGGGAGGAGGAGGAGGAGGGAGGCGGGAGGAGGAGGGGGAGGAGGGAGGAGGGAGGAGGGAGGAGGGAGGAGGGAGGAGGAGGAGGGAGGAGGAAGGAGGGAGGAGGAGGAGGGAGGAGGGAGGAGGGAGGAGGAGGAGGGGAGGAGGGAAGAGGGAGGAGGGAGGCGGGAGGAGGGAGGAGGGAGGAGGGAGGAGGGAGGAGGGAGGAGGAGGGAGGAGGAGGAGGAGGGAGGAGGGAGGAGGAGGAGGGAGGGGGAGGAGGGAGGCGGGAGGAGGGAGGAGGGAGGAGGGAGGAGGGAGGGGAGGAGGGAGGAGGGAGGAGGGAGGAGGAGGAGAGGAGGGCGCGGAGGGAAGAGGCAGGAGGAAGGAGGGGAGGGAGGAGGGGAGGGAAGAGGATCATGGTGACGTGACCAAGAAGCGAAGGCATTCTCACAGCGTAGTGACGTGATAACGCGGTGGCATAAGATCATGATCGTCGGAAAATATGATACGGTGACAGTGTGTTGATGTGATAATATGGGAAAATGCTGCTATCGGGTAACATGATAAGTGGGTAGCATGAAAGTCTGATTCCATGACGATATGATAACATCAGTTGTCATAGAATAATATGATTATCTGACAATACGATAACATCAATGTAGCATGATCAGATGATACACGGATACAGTGGTAATGTGATACAAGAAAAAATTTGAGAACATACAAATATGATAGCGTGACAAGATCGTATTATGACAGTCGGTTCATGTGACAAATGAGAATATGGTCACATGATTTTATGATAATATGGTAACGTGCCAGCAAAGCTATAGTCGACGCATACAGTCGGGTAATCATAAAACCGTAGAATCATAAAATCATAGAATCATAGAACCGTATGCTAACATGATAAAACCCAGCATACTACCCATTAATCGCATATATAACAACACAGTAACATAATAACATATACAACAGAATAACATAGTACCATAGTACTATAGTGCCATAGTAGCATAATATCAAAATAGCATATCGCACTACAGCATAGTAACAAAATAACACAATAACATAATAGCATGAAACATAGTATCATAACAACAATGAAAATAGCAGAATAGCAGAATAGCCGACTACCAGATATCAAAATAACATAAACAGAATATCGTTTTCGAATACCAATATAGCAGTATAGTCATATGTTAGCAAAATCATTGTCAGATTACCATATCAGAACATCCTGACTCTGACATAAGCATATCAAAGATATGAAACTATGACTATGACACGGTGCTGGTACCTGAGATGTCGGAATTGCCTTGTTTTGGCTCAAGCGTATTTTGGCGCCAACCTGACCAGAACCGACCATGGGGAAGGCGTGCTCGCTTGCAGCTCGAGTGTTCTTAAGGGGCTCGAGGTGCCCGAAGCCCTAAGTCGTGGAGTCGTGGGCCGATTCTTGCACTCACCAGACCATGCAAGCCTCATGACACCTGCCGATCATTTCTAGCTCCCGAAACTCGAACGCCAATCTTACATTGAGGGGTGTAGTCTTTCGGGGTGTGCATGAAGGGAAACCTGAAGACGCTTTTCTCCTCATGATGGCGATAACGTTACTCCCTTGGGGAACCCAAACCCCAAGCCTAAAAAAACTCAGGCCGCAAACTCCAAATCCCAAACAACAAATCACCCGCAAAACTCCGCAACCCCCCTCTAAGCCCAAACCGCCTAGGCCCTGTAAACTTTAAACCCCAAAACGCTTGAAACGCTCGGAGGAGCGCTCCCGTAGTTTGGACGAGCGCGCGCAGCTCGTCAACCTCTGGTCAGAGCCCTCGGAGAGTGGGCTTTCAGGGTTTCTGGTTTACAAGGTTTGGGGTGGTTCCCGTTCTTGGGGGGGCTTCTGGTTCATAATGTTTGGGGTAGTTCCCGTTCTTGGGGCCAAAAAAATGGTGCAGCTCCCCAGAGGCTACGGCGGACTCAAAAGAAGGAACTCTATCACGGACTTCAGGTTGGGTTTGTGGTCGCCCTTTCTCCAGGGTTCAGGGCTCGTGGGTTGAGCGTGTGGAGCTTTCAGACTTCCGAGCATGCTGAACATTTAAGAACCATGGCTTGAGCCCAGTTCTGCCATGCCCCCCATGTGTTAAGGCTAGATGAGATCCCACCCGTGCGCTGGGTGGCAGATAAGCCCATCACTCAGACATCTTCGGCGTTTCAGAGTTTACGCTGTTGTGGGGTGGGTAGGGCGCAGGCAAACTTTCACGCATTGCGGCAAGCAGGAATAGTGTTGGGTTTGTAAACTCAAAAGGTTCATAACGGGGTTAGGGGAGGGGTAGGGGAATATCGTATATCATTCGGGTATTTGGGTTTTACAGTTTTACATGGCAGCAGCGTATCCAGTGCAACCCTGCGCTCTTCCCCCTTAAGCGCCTCCCCTACTAAAGTTCAGGCCGCCTCAGGCCTTTCTGATGAGAGAAGCCCCCACAGAAGAATCATGGCAAGCCACACTGGAACCCAAAGCCTTCACCTAAGCCCTCAAATCCGGAAGCCGCAAACCACCCTGAGCCGATTCCCTCTAAACTTTAAACACTTAAACCACTTCAATCCAGACCTCATTCCTATAAGTGCCACAGAAAGCCCCAAATAACCCCAAAACACAAACCTTCGATCCCGGCCTCTCCTTGCAGAGGCTGAGCATCCAACCCCTAGCAGTGGCGTTCGCAGGCTGCACGGAGGGAAGAGGGGTTACCACATGGTTTAGGGTTTGGGGCATTTCGGGGCCCCGTGCTGTACCAACGAAAAGGGACACTAACAATCACTAATATAATATAGAGCAACCTCCATTGCTGCAGCTTCGGTATTTCTGAATAATTAAAATGTTCACGCTGCCAGTCGCAGCTTCTAAACCCTAAGTGTCCGGAGCAAAGTCGGCGCCATCAACTCCAAACCTCCCAGTTTGCATCTGAAATTGAACTGAGACAGTCAGTCACAGCCTGCAGAAGTCGGAAGGCTTTGGTGCTGAGATCCCTTGAGCGTGTAGTCATGTAAATGATGGTCTCTTACTGGGGTTCCTGGTGGAAGACGGAGCCTTTGTGTAGGCCTACAAGATTGATTTTTTCAATTTCGGCACCCGCCCAGGTGCCTTGACCTCAGTTCCCTTGCCCTGTCTTTCTTCACCACCGGCTCTTGCTGAATTTATGTTCCCATTTGTGTTTGTTTTGTTTTTGTTGTTTTGTTTTGTTGGACTGGTAGGTGTTTTGGGGCCTTCAATCTTTGTTGGGCTTGCGAGAATTTGTAGGTTCACAGTCCGAACAGGGCTTATAAGTCAGGGAGCCAAAGTTATGCCGGGTTATACCCACAAGCCTGAAGCAACTTAAGCACAGGACCCCAGCCAAAACCACGTGGAAAACGCGCGCGAGGAGTCTTCTGGCTAGTGCTCTTCACGCTGTGGGGCTTCATGGGCGAGCTGGTCTGCAAGGCTGCTCGAATGAAGTGTGCCCAGACTCAGGAGGATGTGAGAGGACTAGAAAACAGACCCCTTTAAGGGCGCCGTTAATGCACTCAATAGACGTAGAGGGTGTGAAATGGGGGGGGGGGGGGGGGGGTACTTTCGAGATCTTCTCAGGCGCCAGAGTTTGGGTCTGAGAATGTCTTGGGCGTCAAGATGGTGGGCGTAGGGCTACAGTCACTTGTTTGGTTTAATCAAGGGTTTATCTTATTTCAATTTTAATAATGTGAGTATGCGCACCAGTATCAGCATGAGTTTACATATGATGGTCATCAGGTCTATTTAAATGTCCAGTTTCTTGTCGTTATTATCCCCCCGCTCGGGCTGCTTTCGAAAGTGGGAGTGAGGTGGGGGGCCCCTCTAGAAGGAGGCTGCAGGCACATGAGGTATGATTTTTGCTCGGACCGCGCGCGGTCCCACTTCACAAGATCTGAAGCGCTCCAATCAGACTTGGCTCGCCGCATCCTCACCGGATCGAGTCTTTCTACCCATCCAAAGCTCCACAGAGTTTTCCACTCAGCACCTCTGAACCGGAGCCTGACACTTAACAGTTAGAGTGGCCCTAAAAATATAGAACCCTAGACTCCCTAGACCCTAAAGTTGCGCAGGAGGAGGCAACAAGAACATGAATCCATTGCATGAGCCCCATGAATCTCCCAGGTCGTCGGGAACCTCTACCCCATGTACGCGTCCTTCCGAGCCGCGCGCTTTGGGGTCTTTGCGAAGTGAGTCATTTGTTCTCACCTTTGGGCAGCTTAGAGGAGGATCAATTTCTCAGAGCCCGACTCCTTAAATGGCTCATGCCCTGAGCCCTACATAAGCCCCAAAATAACCCTATGCCCGAAGGTCAAAGCCCCAAAATTTTCATTGAATCTCACATGCCCAAGCCACGAAGAGCCCCAAAACCTTGACGCCGACTTCAAGACCCCGATGTGGCGCCTACGGAACCCACCTATAAACCCTCGAAAACCCTATAAACCCTCTAAATTTTCCTCTAAACCCAAAACCTGACAAATCTCTGAAAACCCTCACCATGCCAAGGCCCTCGAGGATGGCGACCACCAGCAGGCAGGCTTTTGAAGAGTTTGAGCAGCGACAGCAGAAGCCGCCTCAGTTTTGTGCTTAAGGGCTTGTTGTTGAGGACTTGGGCCTTGCAGGGCAAGATGTCGGAAGCCTGGGAACAGGTCAGTTCCCCAAATCAGGTCTCTTTTTGGGGGGGCCTTAAGGCACTTGTCCAGGTGTCCTCCTGGCTGATGTACTGGGTGACCTTCGCTGCCCTGACGCTCCTCGAAGGCGGGAATCCGTCCCAACCAGATTGCGTTCTTGGGGTTCATCGGAAGGTTTTACCGTTGCTTATGCGGTCTGTAAGTTTAGGCGTGTAGGCGCTTCTTGCAAAGGCTTTAGACCCAAACCCTCAAAGCTGTATCCTCATGCCATGCGGGGCCAGGGGTTTGGTGCCGATTCCTGGCCTGGCTGCCGTTCTACTATGTCCTCAGGCGCGGATGGAGGGCTTCAATCCCTTTACACCCTGAAGCCTGAACTCCAAACCCCCAAACCCCCAAACCCCCCAAACCCCCGAATGCTCCTAGAGCCCCCAAAGCCAGGCTTGCCCTGATCGTCTGGCTCTTCCTTCCGCTGACGCGGGGCGCGCAGGCGCGCCGCAGCAAGGCCAAAAACTTCGGGTTTGGACTTCGGTTTGGAAACTCAAACCAAGGATCCTTACCTTGGAGGGTTCGGCTAGCGTAGCCCTTGAAGCCCTACCCTCCAGGTCGGGGTTCTGGGCTCAGGGTTGCAGGGTTGAGTTGGGTTTGAGGTGGTCTGTGGCTCGGGGGATGGGCTCGTCTTCATTATTCACGCTGCCTCGAAATTTGAGCCAAACAATGGGGGTGCCAGAGGGAAGCCACGAAGCGCAGGGTTCGGGTTGTTGTTGGGGATCTTGGGGGTTTTGATTTTGAGTTCGTCTTTTCGTTGCCATGTCGTGAGTGGGGACTAGGTATGTCGGGGCCTCAGCGGCTTCTCAGCTTCTCTTGATTGCGAATCCTAAGCCCTGACCTGCCCCAAGCGCTTGGATCCCTTCCCCTCACCTCGAGATCCTCAAGCTGTCCCAAACCTCCACACGCATTGTCAACAGGTCAGCCGTCAGAAGAAGCCTGAACCCCTAAACCCCAAGCCCAGGACCCTAAAACCCGAAATCTAAGAATCTGAGACAGCAAACTCCAAGACTCTAAGCCTAGCGCTGCGAATCAGGTGGTCTACGGGTGGCTGGTGGCCCCGGTGCTGCGCCGGCATCGGTCCGCCCTCGATGCGCAGCTGAACAGGCCGGGAGCGATTAGAGTACTGGATGACTTCAGAGTACAGGATGGCCAGTGCTACGACCATTCTTGAACCTTGTATGAGTTGGTTCCGAGTAATCAGGGAAAAACAGTTGCAACTTAAAGGCTTCCAAGAGCAGTCCAGCCGGAAGCGCCCAAAGCGCAGCTACCTTGATTCGAGCTGAGCTCTGCATGTCGCCAGGGTAAAGCTCGAGGAATGCTGTAGAAGCCACGGTTGGGGTGCTTCTGGGGAGTTCCTACTTCTCCTCGCAAGGCCCTCAACCCCAACTCCGAGATTTGTCGCCCGTTTCGGCAGGTCCGCTCTGCGGCTTCGCAGCCCCGGCCGTTTGTCCTCCAAAAGCATCCCTCAGATCAAGAAGCCCAAGCCAAGCTGCCAAGCTTTATAGGCCTGTGTAGTCCCTGAATTTACTTCTTTTTTCTGGGGCCTGCAGGCCTCCCCGGGATCCTAGGATAGGAATAGGAAGCTGGCGCAGGTCTGAGACGTTGTTCGCTCGCTCCAGGGACCCTTCAACCCCAATCAATGTTTCAATCCCACCAACAAGCAAAGCCAAAGCCTCCCTGAAAATTCCTGGCTCCCCTTACTTCTTCTTTCTAAACCCCCTAAACCCACTAAGAGCCTATGGACCCCAAACCCGACTAAAAACTGCGAAGGCGAATCAAAGGGCAGCTACCCACAGGCCTCTTGAATTCCCCATCCTCAGAGCACAAAGCCGGCGCTACCAAACTCTATCAAACTCTCCAACTTCCATGCCCCCTGCCCACCCCCCCCACCCTCCCCACACCTTTCGGTTGAGATTTACGGTCCATCCCGCTCTGAAGCCTCCTGGGTTCAGGATGTAGAGGTTGGTTGTCGATTGGGTTTGGCCAGGTGGTGGGCTTTCCAAGCGCCTTCGCGAGGCCTTCAGGGGCCAAGGAGCCGAGGCGGGGGAGAGTAAAGGGCTCAGTGCTATGGGTCGGCGGCCCCACCTATACAAGCCCTATCAACCCTTGAACCCTGTCAGCCCGAAATGCATGCAGGCCACGGAGCGCGAGAGTATGGAGGACCTGACCGGATGTCGAAAGCCTTCGCAGGCTTAGGGTGTCAGCAGTACGTTGATTTTTTTCCCGCTCCCGCTCTCCCTCTCCCGCTCCCGCTCCCTCTCCCTCTCCCTCTCCCTCACCCTCTGTTTTTAGCTCTCTCTCTCTCTCTCTTTCAAGGGTGAGGTTACTTCAGGTTCCCTCATGAATCCAAGGTAGCCTTTTTCTACTTCAGCTGTTTTTTGGTGGGCTTGACCTTAATGGCGCTAAAGCTGTCAGCCCGGACCGTTCAAGGCTGAAGCCCTGTATTCCCTGCCCTTCCACCGCCCCTCCAAAGAAAAACAAGGTAATCCGTAAGGTCACACCCACACACTCCCTCTCTCTCTCTCTCTCGCTCTCTCGTGCTCTCTCTTGCTCTGTCGCTTTCTCACTGTGTCTTCCCCTTCTTCCCTCCCGCCGAAGTAGAAAAATGGTTAAACCCTAAGCCTAAACCCTATAAGCACCGCAAGAACGGGGTACTGGGAGCTTTTTGGGAAGCTTGCGGAGGACCTGATGGCCTTGGAGTTGGCCAAGGCTGCCGCCCGCCGCTTCGTGGGCACCGGCGAGGCGCCCTCTAAGCCGTGGAAACCCCATAAGTTAAGCCTTAGACAAGGCCTAAGAGCCCCATAAACCCTAAACGTCCTATAAACTCAAAGTCTTGCTGGGGCTTTGACAATTCAAGCTCTGGGAATTTAAGAGATTCAGGAGTTTCTCCCAGTGCAGGCAGAAGCGCCGACTGCGCCTGCGGCTGCTGGCTGAGCGGTTTTGGGGCTGGAGGGTCTATAGGGCAGGACGATTAGGAACCGTGATCAAAACCAAGTAGGCAGTTGAGGCGCCAAAAAGGGACAGTAATCTAGCTCACCACCCCCCCGCCTCTCCCCATGTAAAGCTGAATCAAGGGGTTTGTAAAAATGACTTTGAACTTTTTCGACTTTGGGTTTCTGGTTGGGGGAGGGGGGAGGGGTTGAAAAGTTCTGCATCTATGTGCTCGTGGAGCCTGGGGTCTAGAAGGTTATGTTATGAGGCTATGGGTTTAGGGGTTTGGAGATGCTTTTTGATGATGGTGAGGATGGTGTAGGGCGGGTAGAAGGGCTTCAAAGAAGGGGGGCTGCTTGAGGGGCTTCAGGGTGTCGAGTTTGGGACCGGGCTGCCGGCTTAAGGGAGTAGGGAATTGCAGCGGCTGCCGGCTGCCACGCATTGAACCCTTTCCTTTGCAGGCCCGGTCTGCAGAATCTCCCGGCTAGAACCTTTCCCCTGAATAATTCGAAAGGCATACCCCATCCGCCTTGCCACCCTCTAGCAGCCTCAACCCGGTGTGGGACTCAAACGTCTTTACAATTGCGGGGCCTGTTGCTTCCAGTGTAGAGCCCGTTTGGGGGGGGGGCGGTCACGGCCTGAGGTTTGGTCCGCCCCTTATACGGTGCATGCTGTTGCATCAGACAAATTTGAGAACACATCCCATTGGAGCTGGCAGTTTGTGCGGATTTGAATCCTTCCCGTGGGACTTGGAGACGGGCATGGCCGGATTTGAATCCGAGCGTGGGCCTTGGAAGGAAGAAAAAGGAAGGACAAGTGAAGAGACTGACTTCCATGTGCAAGGCCAGTGTTCGGAAACCACCGGGCTTGTACGCTCGGATTTGAATCCGGCTGTACAAACACTGGGCCCCGCCGGGTGAAGGGCCCCTTCCCTTGGAAGGAAGAAAAACGAAGGACAAGTGAAGAGAATGTGCAGGCCAGTGTTTGGAAACCACCGGGCTTGCACGCTCGGATTTGAATCCGGCTGTACAAACACTCGGCCCCACCGGGTGAAGGATCCTCCCCCGGGAGGGGCGAAGCTCTAAGCCCCAAGCCCTTTGTCACCCCAAACCCCATGAGCCTAAACCCTGAGCCTTTAAAGCCCCGAAACCCCTTTCCCACATCCTACACGCCTGAGCCCTCGACCCTTGCCCTCCAGTACCCCGAGGTGAGCACTCGCACCCGCACGGCCTCGCCCAGGCTCCGAGTCATGCATAGTGTGTCTGTGAGAGAAAGGTTAAACAAGAAGCGCAAGCGCAAAAAGACACAGAGAGAGAGAGAGAGGGAGAGAGAGCGCGAAGCGCAGAGAGAGCGCGAGAGAGAGAGAGAGAGAGACCCCGTTGCCTGAGTAGGCCGAGCCCGGGCCACGGGCGCAAGCTCGAAGTTGCTGGG